>RAON01000288.1:0-23688 GCA_009805295.1 Neurospora sp. FGSC 6877
GTAAGCAGTGCCAGTGGCCGAGGGTCCGGCCGAGGTGAGTGTTGCGGCCGGAGGCCACCGGGCATCTCGAGGCTAATGCCAGGCGTTGAGGCTCTGCTGAGCCTTGCGACCCTGACCCTGGACTGTGGGCGATGTCCGTGTGACACCTTTGGAATTGTGTGCCATGCTTTCTAGTCTAGACCTAGCAGTCTCAGTTTTATGCTAGTGCGATCGTAATAAAACTTGATCAAGTTCGACATCTCATCTTTTTCATGACCTGAACTTGAACTTCACTTTGTCTCGATGAAGAGACTACCATGGGATGCACAGAAGATGCGATGTTACAAGACATCACGGATTTTGGGCAAAGAGAAATAGGTCTCATTAGAGTTATGCAGTGTATGTGCGGTTTCTTTGATCCTTCTACACAAACTCTCGAATAGTCCGAATCTATCTCGGTGTTGACATGGGTGAGCTGACAATGACATAGCCCGAAAAGGGTTGATATCAGACAGACCACGTTGGCTTTTAGTTGCTTTCAAACACTTTCACGAGTTGTGAAAGTCTCTTTCCTCGCATAAAGCTGAGACTCAACTGGAATATAAACCTCCTTTTCACCGATGAACCTGTCAGGCTCACCTGAGTGTATCAGATCAATGGTAGTGCAAGCCACGACCACCAGAGGGAATCTGTATCCAGCTGTCCTCATAGATGGTATAGCTCTCTTTTGTCTAGTTCATGAGCTGAAAATGCTGGGTCCCTCGGGCTTCTGACATGAATGCGCCTCACAAGGAGGCAAGACTGAACATCGGACACTCCTTTCCTCTATCGGACCGCCTCCGGATGCTAGAGCCGTTGTTCACTTCAAAGAGGCTTACACTCACAGGTCTCAAATATCCTCAACTTTGCCAGACTTGTGTTACTTATCCCACCTCTGCATTGCCCCAGGAATACATCACGTAGTGGCTCGCTCAGCGTCCGGCGATGACAACATCCGGAGGCAGAAGACTTCAAAGGGAGCCGCCTAAAGCCGATGTCAACGCCTCCCCACCACCTCAAGCCTCAAGGTCACACAGAAAAGCTACTTGGCGCACACTTAGCCACAGTTCGTGCGTAACTCGACCGAGTGCTGTAAAACCACGCCCGCCACGCCCGCCACGTCCACCGCTTGCTCCGTGGGGGCCAACATGTCGCCATGTGGCTGTCCACTCTAGCTGAACGTCTGTGTCACTTGAATCCATGGAGTTCAGGAACCGAAGCCACATCAATAATCCACAAACCTCCACGAACCTCGACGGCCAGGCCGCGAGAGACAACGAGAGACATTGGCCTATAATCACACCCAATCGCGCCATTTACGTCATTCTTCGCGATAATCTGAGGTATAGGACTGCTCTAACACCTAGAGGGAAGGTAGATGTGTAGCCTGGAGCTAGGAATCACATGGTCGAAGCGTGGCTTCGTGGCTTCTAGGCATGCTTGAGTCGCAGTGCATCTGTTTTCCCAAGAAAGTCAACATGAGGGGATAAGGTACAGTCCAATGCTCGTTTGTTTGTTAGCTCGAGACCTCGGTTCAACTTCCCTAGGCGTTTTTATATCTAATTGATTTGTGTCGTTCTATAATTAATGCGTAATCTTACCTTGAAAATATTCTTTTCGAAATTCAGTATGTTATATTGAATATTGTTAATACCTTTCTGAACCGTATCTAGCCATTCATTTTATCCTTGTAAGGTTTGGAACAATTCGGGATAGATCTCGTCCAGTATACTAGGAGTACCAAGCTAACAAACAAACCAGCATTAGACTGTACACAATCGCTGCCCATCGCTATAGCATGCCCAGCCTATTAGTCGCCAATAGTGGTAGATGCAACTATGCATCTCTGGGCGAGATAGTCTGGACTGGGAAGGGAAGCTAGGTATGGGTATGTCGCTCTGTTGCTGTGGCGACAATCTCTTGGTCGTTCTGGCCCCCTTGGACGACACCAGAGCGCGGGATGCCTAGAGGTTGTAGTGATGCAACATAGGTGGCTACCCCTCAAGCACAAGAGCCTTGATGACTTTGAGCCTCTTGTCTGTGACTCTGTCCATATACAGAAGCTGGATATCGTCGACTTGAACGCGTGAATCTTGACCATATGCAACACCGATCACGCGATATCGTGTGCGTTGGAAGAGCGAAAGGACTTGCCTCATTCATCCTCGCTCGAGTGGCAGTGATGGAAGAGACAAATGGTTGAGGCAATCAGCTCACTCGAGTGAAGAAGCACGCACGGAACGGCCAAGACTGTATTTGGTGAAGAAGATGAGAGGACATGTCCACCGGACATCCATCGACAGCTGTCCGTATCATGGGATTCCGTCGCGGTATTGCAATGACACCACCAGCCGGGTTTCCTCGGATTGTCTGTAAATTAATTCGCGATAAGTCGTTTCCCGTTTCCTGGTTCGCAAACCTCCCAGCATTAACACAAGGATGACAGCGTCAACTTTGGAAATCGAATCAAAATGAATGCGAGTCAAGTGCTCGTTGACCTGGGGTTGCTTCGTGACTCCAATGCAACGGTCGAGCCGGATTCGGCAGCTCCCAAAGGCCACTGGGGCCCTCCACAGCGGGGGGACCTTCACCACCAAGCTAGCGCCGGGCATGCAAGTTGAGGAAACACAAAAGAAGCGTGCAGCAGCAGGGCAGGATGGGGAACGGCGAACTGCGCGGGCGTCAAAGTGAAGGCCTGGAAAGAGCCGTCAACGCCGGCGGCCCCGCGTTGTGAGCGGGAAAGGAGGAGTTTGAGTTTTAGACTTGAGGTCCCTCCCGCGAAAGTGACAATACCCGAGGCATCCTGGAATCTGGATGACAGCATCAAAACTTGGGCTAATAGAATTCCCCATTTCCCGTTCAGGAAGGCAAATCGGGGATAAAGTTGACCAGTTCGCACTTCGCATGGCTCCCTGTCCCTGTCTTTGCTTGGCGTTCTTCATGCCCCAGTTTGCCCAGCCATCCACTCCATCCCCATTGGCGTTGGCATCCGTCTCGGTGCCGTGTGCACCGCGGTCTGGTGCAGAGGAGGGGGATTGGTCGAGTGCGAGAGGGGCCGGAGGCCGGGTAAGTTATAACGCCATCACAGACGCCCATATGGTATATCTCGCGTTTTACAAAAGGTCGTTGGATATTGACGTCGGGGCAAAAGAATGTGAGACAGCATAGAAATTGCAAAGGGGGCGGCGTTGATGGGCCCTGTGTGCGTCGATGCCGAGGACTGGTCCATGTCCCCAGTCCACACCTGGGCTGACATGGATGAGATGTGTTTTTTCTGCAGGAACAAGGCAGTCTCTGCTATTGACACTTCGGAGCACACTGCTATTCCAGACTGTGATCGTCGCTCGCCTCGGGGATTTTGTTCTGGGCGAATCTGTCACTAACGATACTACTGGGTATAAGTGCTTGTTAGTGGACGGCGAACGGCCTTTCAGAAATTGAAGAGGACATTGCACCGTAGCAATCAAGAATACCAGAGATAACTGGTTCGCTGCACCCAAGGGACAGGCTCGACAGGAACAGAAACACCACAGGAAGACTCTCGATATTGTCTCACCCTAACCACATAATCAGTTTTCTAGGCGTGCATTGTGCGCTCTCTCTGCCTTGCCTGTGATAAAACCTCTCTGTACCACCTACCTTTGAGACTTTTGTCGATGTTGGGATGCAGATGACGACCTCCAACATTCACTTTGCTTCTTGACATCTTACAACATCTTAGCATCTTCCCCGGAGACGCTGAGATCGTCGACTGCCGGTACTTGAGGCCTGAAGAACTGGGGCAAGGCCTGCTCGAAGCCTGTTGAGGAGGGACTCCAGGGTCCAACCACCTCCCGCTGCATCTTGAGGGCTATCGATTTACTGAAGCGGGCCGGGGGTGGGCCATTGCGGTGCCCAGAGCCGATCGCGCCATCGCCACACCCTGCTCAAAGTTCCAGTCGAACCCTGGCCGAGGGTGGCATCGAGATACGGCAAGCATGACCAGGTTCTTGAGAATGCCACCCTCCCAGAGCCCGATACCTCAACCAGCTTCCGGTTCGGTGTTCTTGTCCATGATCACAGCGGTTACTTGGCTTCAAAGACACTTACTCTTTTTAGCCTGCCCGTCTGTGCATCGATGCCATAGTTTGGGCTTGGTTAGTGATAACGTCGAGACAAGAGTCCAATATCGACCCGGATGAACTAGCCCTCCACCCAAAGCCCAATGACAGTCGTCGGCCGTGATGGACTGCTGCTGTTGGTCCAGAGACTGAACCCTTGATCTGACGCTCCAACACCATTCCCGAAATGTCAGGTACCTCTCGAATCTCCCGCTCTCGGCCAGTCATGTCGTCCATGTCGAGTTCATGTTCGGATCGGCATTTCTTGCTTCGCTAACTCGATAAACAAACAACTCGGGAGGGCCCGTTTTCACGTGTGGTTTCTTCTAGCTTTGCTGGAGAGCAGAGGGTATCCATTCTGGACGGCTGTGAATCCCAACCCGGAAGGTGGTGATTGTCGTCCTGCCCAGATCGAAGTTACGCGCCGCGACGCCGAGACTCTACGCTACGATCCGGCCTGCGTCTGCGGATCGTCATTCTGTCAGCACTTCCATCCAATGCCCAGTATCAACAATGGCGGCTTCTCTTGTTTCGGAAGGTCGTTTGAGCCTCACATTGGAGGAGACTTGAGGAAGAAGAAGAAGATGATGAGAAGGACATCCGGTGGCAAAAGTCGAGGATAAATATCATTCAGATCATCCCCCGTTTCCGATTCAATCTCATCATCACTCCAACCATCCAGCCTTCACTCCTTCTTCTCGTCTTCCATCCTCTCAACGGTTCCCGGCCTTTAAACATCAGCAACCATGAAGCTGTCCGCTGTCCTCGCTCTCCTGCCTCTGGCTATGGCCGCCCCCTCGGCGCCCATTGACAAGCGCGCTCCCCTCCTCGAGGCCCGCGCCGGCACCCAGGCTGTCCCCGGCAAGTACATTGTCAAGCTCCGTGAGGGTGCTTCCGACGACGTCCTTGACAAGGCCGTGAAGAAGCTCGGCAACGGCAAGGCCGACCACGTCTACAAGCACGCCTTCCGTGGCTTCGCCGGCCGCATCGATGACAAGACCCTCGATGAGATCCGCTCCCTCCCTGACGTAAGTCTCGTTATGATTCTGTTTTCAGTCAGCAGCCACTAACACACCACAGGTCGAGTACGTTGAGCAGGAGGTCGTCTTCACCATTAACTCCTACGTCTCCCAGTCCTCCGTTCCCTCGTGGGGCCTCGCTCGTCTTTCCTCCAAGACCAGGGGCAAGACCACCTACACTTACGACAACTCCGCTGGTGCCGGTACTTGCGCCTACATCATCGACACCGGTATCAACACCGCCCACACCGACTTCGGTGGCCGTGCTACCTGGCTCGCCAACTACGCCGGTGATGGTATCAACTCCGATGGCAACGGCCACGGCACTCACGTCGCCGGTACCGTTGGTGGCACCACTTATGGTGTCGCCAAGAAGACCAAGCTCTACGCCGTCAAGGTCCTCGACTCCAACGGCTCCGGCTCTAACTCGGGTGTCATTGCCGGCATAAACTTCGTCGCCCAAGACTCGCAGACCCGCAACTGCCCCAACGGCACCGTCGCCAACATGTCTCTCGGCGGCGGCTACTCCGCTTCCACCAACAGCGCCGCTGCCTCCCTGGTCAGGGCCGGTGTCTTCCTCGCCGTCGCCGCCGGCAACGACGGCGCCAACGCCGGCAACTCCTCGCCCGCTTCCGAGCCCACCGTCTGCACCGTCGGCGCCACCACCTCCTCTGACTCCATTGCCTCTTACTCCAACTACGGCACCGTCGTCGACATCTTCGCCCCCGGCTCTTCCATCACCTCGGCCTGGATCGGCTCCACCACCGCCACCAACACCATCTCCGGTACTTCCATGGCTACCCCCCACATCACCGGTCTCGGCGCCTACCTCCTCGCCCTCCTCGGCAAGAAGACCCCCGCTGCTCTCTGCTCCTACATTGCCAGCACCGCCAACTCTGGCATCATCTCCGGCATTCCCTCCGGCACCGTCAACAAGCTTGCTTTCAACGGCAACCCCTCCGCTTCCTAAGCGGTTTTCTTCTTCTTCTTTTTAACCCAAATCAAAAAGAAAAAGGCGCAGTCTAGGTAGGGTGCGCGCATGATGTTGATGATTGGAATGATGATGGATGAAGGAAATGGATGGATGGATGGATGGATGGTTGATGAGTAGTGACCAGATTTGAAGGCTCTGGTTCACAAAATCTCTCACTCAAAAAAATGAGGGAATCTTCCTTTGGATGCACATTTTGAAGGATTGGGCATGTAGATAAAGTTTCCTCTCTCTTTTTTCACTAGGTCTTTCCCGCTTGGAAATGATCTTGTTCGAGGGTCTTGGCCAGGCCGTTTACTCGAATTGTTGGCTAGGATTGGTTTGTAGTGAGTGAATAAAAGAGTTAAACATTACCTCGTTGTGGTCCGCTTGGTGATCGTTCTTGGTGACTGCTTGCTTTGCCTTTGCTTGAATGCTTTTTGAGTCCTTATCTGCTTTTGTCTGGCTCCAGGTTTTCCATTCGAATTGGCTCGGTGACTTGGTTCGAAATTGAAGAATCTTTTGTTCCCAAATTGTCGCGGGAAAGGAAGAACAAACGCCGAGTTGACGACGCTACTGTGGATCCGAGCAAAAGAAAAACCCCCCTGTCAGGTATCTGGCACGGACTTCCACGGCCAAAATTTCGGGGTTGTCAAGGTGGGCGTAAAATAAAACCGAATATAGACAATCCAATACGGCTCGCTTTGGCTAGGTAAGGCCGTTACAAAATTGTGATAGGGATTATAATAATTTAAAAACACATTAGCCAGAGTCACTTAGGGATTCTTCCCTTCAGAAATTGCCTAGAATACAGGTTCAAAGGTATTTTAAAAACGCTAGGATGCGTAATAAAATATACCCAAGGTGTAATCTACTAACCGTAACATATTCGGGTCATTCTTACGACTATTCGGTTGTATAAGGTTCGGTACTTACCCCGCCTATTAAACTTACCCATCGTACCAAGTAGACTGGAATGATGTCGCGGCGCCGCCTGCTCCATCAGTAGCTTGACAAGCCGAAGTCGGACTAAGATGTCGCCCTAACACAATTCCGCACATCTCGCTAGGTGACTGATAGCGAGATAACTAGACCGGTAACCGGAATTGGAAAGCCCCCTCCACCTGCCCTACCACCACAGCGAAATCCGGACTTCCCCAGGGAGGCGCACAACGGACGACGAATGGGCAAGACTCCGCTCGAAAGCTGTTGAGCAAATCAAGAAAAGACGAGTGACGGCTTCTGTATGATTGGAAGAAATAGCATGTATGAAACAAGTGGCGCAGACGTCAACCCGACAAGTCCTTCCTCATCCGCTCAATCGGGATTAGGACGGCGCGAGATGACTGCATCGTTGCTCAAAAAGCGTCTTGCTCAAATGCTTCAGGTGTGGTGGCACGCAACCAGCATGGCGTTGAGATGACAGGTTGACAGATTGACAGAAAGGTTGAAGGGAAACGGCGTCGCCAAAAGAGATGAGGCATGGAAATCGGAACGGAAGCAGCCGGGACAAATAAATAAAGGAGCGCGTTCGGACGAAACAAGTGCAGTAAATTCAATGTGTAAACTTCTCGTCTGTCGCTGTCAATGTCGAAATCATGCTCTATCTTGTCATGCCGTGCCTGCCCGCTTCGTGCCCACAGGAGTCGTGCCGATCTGTATCCCACATAGATCGCCATCATCGTCAACTCCTTGTATAGGCCATGAGACCAATGCTGTATGTGTAAACAATTCTTCTTCCATGCTTTCCATGCAAGTGTGCAGTGGGTATCGTAGAGGTATCAATCATCTCGCAAAAAAAAGCAGTAACGCAATAACCAAAAAAGCAACGCAAAACCAACTCCTTTCTACCGCGCGCACGCATCCAAAAAGACCAGCAACAACATGCAAACCACCGTGATCAGTACCAACTGCTCTTCTCCCCATCCTCAATGCTCCAAAGCATCGTGCACTTGTCCGTCTGACACACCTTCCTCCTCTCCAGGTACTTGAACTTTGGTCCCAGCGGTCCGACAATGTAGTGATACTCGCCAAATAGCCTCCACTGCCTATAATCCGCCAGACTGTAGACATCGTCGCCCCAGGCTCCTTCGAAGTGGAACCAGTTTGTGGGAGCCTTCGGATTATCCGCCGCGGGGACCAGGGAGGTGTACTCCTTTGGAGGCTCGGAAGGGTTGCCAAGGTAGGGCGACTGAGGGGATGAGGGTGATTCGGTCTCGTTCAGTCCGGCCTCGTAGTCGTACCAATAGCTGTAGTGGTTGAGAGCAGGGTCCCAGAGAGGGCCGCGATCGGTGACGTCCTTCAGGAGTTTGAAAGGCAGGACGTAGGGGTGCAAGCCAGGCGTGGCATACATGGCGTGACTTCCCACAGCCGAATAAATCACCGGACGGGGTGGTTTGTCGTTGGGTTGAGCCTTCTTCTCCAAAGCAGGCCAGGCGTAGGCCTTTCCGCCGGCGTGCTCCGACAAAAACATGGCTTTCGGGATCCCGTTGTCGAAGCGCACCATGCAGTGCTCCCAGTCGCCCACGTGGTTGCCGAAGCGGATGCCGAGCACGGTTTGCCCCAGGTTGTACGAGTAAAAGAAGAACCAGAAGGCGTCCAGAATGCCGGCCCCTTTGTCGACAAGGATGAGCACGGCGGGGCCATTGGAATAACCGCTAGGGTTTGGCTTGTTCTTGTCCCCGTCAGAAGGGGTGCCGCCAATGGGACGCTGCGGCTCATCGTCGCCCTGCTTGAAGCGCTTCTCGCGACGCCACGAAGGACCGCCCTTGCGATACCGAGGAGCGGCAATCCGGTTCGGCGGGTGCTGTTTATCGGCATCCCACCAGGTGTTGCCATCGGTAGGCACAGTCGGGTTGTTCCCGGGGATCTTCTTGTCGGGGTTTCCGTCGTGTTCATCATCACCATCGTCCTCATACTCGACGGGGATCCCGGCTCGGTTGTGGAGCCACTCGGGCCTGGATTCCACATCATCCATGCTCGTCAGAAAGACGGTGCCGTTCTTGGCGTTGAGCTTGGCGAGATTTCCCAGATCAAGTTCATCCGTCCTGTTCACCGACCCGTCTTCCTCGTCGAGGAGGCCCATGTGCTTGACGTGCTCGGCCATGTCGGAAGGCCAAAAGTGTTCGCCCGAGTAAAGGTGGACGAGCGGCGCATAATCGAGGACGTACTGGGGGACTTCTTGGAGGGTGTCGGAAGACTCGGATCGCTTGCGCTTGAGGTCGACATGGCCGGGCGCATGTTCCCAAGATTCGGTGCCGGGCTTGTTGACAAAGACTGCTGCTCCGTCATCGTCCCAGTTACCAACACCGAGCACTTTGGCTATCTCTTGCTTCATGTCGAGGTCAGAGCCGGGACCCCGACCCCAACCGGGCAGAGTGGGCGCATCCCATCGGATGTGCTGGATACCGCATAGACCAAGGTATCGGCAGACCTGGCGATCAAACCAGTAAGGGGACGAGTTGACCCATTGTCGGTCTCGCTTTCGTTCTTCGGCATCGGGAGGCGTAGGGTTTAGGTAGCGCGGGAGGTAGGTTATGACCAAGACGGAGAAGATGGTGAGGGCGGTGACGAAGATGGTCGCCCGCCGGAGGGTGTAGATCATGTCTGTCGGAACCTTCGGATGGTGTGCGGAGGTGTGTTGAAGTGGGAAAGATGTTGTTCTATCGAAGTGCCGTGTTCATAGATGTCGAGGAAGAATGCATTCGTATTCGATGTTGTCGGTGTTGGTCGAGTAGACGGTGGCTCAGCCAGATGACAGGACTTGACTTGCAAGGGAAGAAGGATGCCGGGTGCCGGACTAAGCGGCGGTGCAACTAGTACACAAGGTGAGACCAGACCGGGGTGTTTTGAAGATGAAAGGGAGACGAGGAGGAAAACACGAATGCATCAAACAGGGAGAAAAAAGCAGGATCAATAACTCCTCCGCATCCTCCGCCCAACCGAGGATCGGACTGTATGTGTGGTGTGTGAAACTGAGGACAGACACACAAACAAGGAATGAGTGATGAAGTGGGATTGGAGACGGGAAAGACGGAAAACGGGAAACAATCGGAGGAAAAGATGGGACTTTTTTTTCCTCAGAATCCGGAGAACATAGAAAGGGAAGAAAGTCCCCCAGAATGGAAGGTGAATTCCTAGGCCACAAGGTCAAGACTGCGGGTGTGAGTGGACAGACGAGACTGGAGTCAGTCAAGTGTGTCAGTGTGTCAGTGTCCAGGGTCACAGCGCTCGCAGTCGGGTGGCTTTTTCAGGGCGCATCAGGTGCCGTCAACACTGGTCGCCAGTGGTTGATACTGCTGAACCGGAAAGAGCGAATGGCCACTTAGAAATCTCCGTGTGGATTTGCGCCTTGCGTCACGTCAGCCAAGAAATGCGACCCTGCGCCCAGAACAAATCGAAGGCAATCCACGCATCCGGCAGTCCCATTGCGGTTTAGCGAGACGTGCCTGATACCTTTTAGTACCAGACAATTACGTGCGTAAGGTGTGTAACAAACCCTGATTTTCAGCAGATGTACGTGATAATTACTCCATACGACCCGACCTCATGTAAGCAGATCACCATGCGTCCCCCACTTGGCCTATGAAGAGATGCCCAATGCTGCCAATTAGAAATCAAGCCAACGCCAACGCCTTGCCAATGCTGCCATCATGGAAATGTCCAACAATGCTTCACGCTTCTCCTCCAGCCCCCTTGCTCCCGTCCCCGTTCCCAGCAGCGTACTCCGATGGATTCGGCGCCCAGCTGGTTTGCGGCACGGGCGGATACAAGCTCGTTGAGCTGTCCTGGGGCTGGGTCTCTCCTCCAGCTGAAGTGGGTGGTGCAACGGGATGAGCTGGAAGCGTCTCTTGCGACTCCAATGGCTTGAGTACCGCTTTCCGAGCCCGCGGCCTCCTCACCCTCTTCTCCATAACCCCCAAGTGCTTGCCCGTCTGTCCAGGCTCCGTCCTCGGAATGTAACCCTCCTCTCCCAGCGCCATCCTGCTCTCTCTGTCCTTTCTGAGCAGTCCCTGCCTCCACCGCTCGTACCTCCCATGTCCATTCTTCAACCTCTTCCTTCTGCGCTCTTCCCCTTCGTCCTCCATCATCAGTTTGTTCTGCCTGGTCTCTAACGGGCGAATCGTGACCGAGTCGGTTTCGCCCAGCTTGCGCTTCAGCATGATCAAATCCTCCAGGAAGTGCGCCTGTGGTTGTCGCTGACCGGTCTTGTCTCCGCCAATGTGCACGTATACGCCGTCTGGGCGCTTGTACCGCTCAGGGATATCGTCGTTGCCCCAAGCTGTTATACTACTGATTTGTTTGGTGAGGTTGTTGCTGTTTTGTTCCGCCATCTGCTTCGACTCTAACCGGACTTCTTTGAAATTGATTCGTGTCGCGCTAGCGGCTAGGAGGTCGAGTTTCCTTTCGCTAAGGTTGCGGAGAGCGGGCAAGGGGGAGTCTGGATCGTGAGGTGTAAAGATCATTTCCGTCCCAATATTTTCGGACCACGAGCCCTGGAAGATGTGGTTGCGGTAGGACACCATGGGCTCCTTGGAGTGAAGGTCGAGGATTTGGATGGTTTCGATTTGGTGGGGTGTTTTGGGGGGTGGTTTTGGTTTCTCGGTGTTGACCGGTTGTTGCTTATTCGTCTCGGCTGGTTTTTGTTGGTTGGTCTCTTCTGGTCCTCGTAGTGCTGGGTCAATCACGTCGTCCGTCTTAGGGTCGGCATTCTGAACGGCAATCGAAGGGGCGGCATCTTGGGTAGTCGTGTTCTCGACGACAGCATTGTCGAGATTTGGCATGTCTTTTCCGGGCTCGTCTTCGTCGTCGGGACCTTGAAGTTCGGCTATAAGGTCTGGGTTCATCGGACGGGGTTCGGATGTGTTGAAGAGTGGGTTATACCACACTCGGTAGCCGTTGCGGGTGGCATTGAAAATGTCATCTGGGTGTTTCTCGAGAAAATCGCGGACTGAGAGGTCTAGGGTGAGATAGTATGTCTGGTTTGGTTAGTAGACTCAAATGGAGCTGAGGAGGTGGTGACAGACTTCTGTTTCGGTTGTCGAGTACTCGTACTCCCACTCGTCCTCGTCCTCGACTGGGGGTGCTGTAGAGCCCATGGTGTTGTCGCCAATCGAGTGGATGATTTAGATTCGGGTAAGATGCAAAAGGAGGACGTAGAAGATGGAGCTTGAAGCAGAGAATGAATGTTTACGGAAATGTTGTGCTCGGGATGATCAAACGGAATGACAAGATGCCGAGTTGCTAATCGCCGCGCCTTTCCCATGAAATTTTAGCGGTCAAAACTGGCAAAATCGAGTACCATGTGCCTGCAGGACGGGAACAGCGCGTGCCTTCCCCACTGCTACAGTGCTCGCTAACAAGGGCAGCCACTGATGGGATGCCCCGCCATCGGTTACGGGGACCCCTCGGAGACTTTGCTGTGACTCCATTGAGTCTCTGAGTCTTACTTTGGTTGTTTCTTGACCCGCCAGGCCTTGACTCACCAGAAAACCAGAACAAAAACCGTCACGTTGCCAGGTGAATAGAACTGGGAACCAGACAACAAACAAACAAGATGCCGACCGTTCACCTCCTAGATTACGTCGCCGGCAACGTGCGCAGCTTGGTCAATGCCATTGAGAGGGTTGGCTACAGCGTCGAGTGGGTCCGGTCGCCGGAGGAGGTTGCCAATGCTGATGTATGTTGATGTCTACCACTCTATGCGCCAACTTGAATAGCTTCACAGAGACCTGACAACCGCTAACACAACCTTTCCCATGTGATAGAAACTCATCCTCCCTGGCGTAGGCCACTTCGGCCACTGCCTCTCCCAGCTCGCCTCGGCCGGCTACATGCCCGCCATCCGCGCCCACATCGAATCCGGCAAGCCCTTCATGGGCATCTGCGTCGGCCTCCAGGCCCTCTTCGAAGGCTCGTCCGAAGACCCCAACTGCCCCGGCCTGGGCGTCCTCCCCGGCAAGCTCGACCGCTTCGACGACACCTCCAAGTCCGTCCCCCATATCGGCTGGAACGACGCCTCGTGCCCGACCAACCCAAACCTCTTCGGCTTGAACCCCGACTCCAAATACTACTATGTCCACTCCTACAAGATGCCCTACACCAAGGGCCAGCTCGAGTCTCAAGGGTGGGCGGTGGCTACCGGTGTCTACGGCGGCGAGACCTTTGTTGGCGCCATCGCCAAGGGCAACGTGATGGCCACCCAGTTCCACCCCGAGAAGTCTGGTGTCGCCGGTCTGCGCGTCATCCGGGCCTTCCTCGATGGCTCTGGCGCCGCTGCTCTGGCTTCCAACCCTCCCCAGGAGGTCCCCAACGCCGGTGACGACGCCCTCGTCGGCAAGGAGGGTCTCACCCGCCGTGTCATCGCCTGCTTGGACGTGCGCACCAACGACCAGGGCGACTTGGTAGTGACCAAGGGCGACCAGTACGACGTCCGTGAAAAGTCCGACGACCGCAACGTCCGCAACCTCGGCAAGCCTGTCGAGATGGCCCGAAAGTACTACGAGCAAGGCGCCGACGAAGTGACCTTCCTCAACATCACCTCCTTCCGCGACTGCCCCGTTGCCGACCTTCCCATGCTCGAGATCCTTCGCCTGACCTCCAAGACCGTCTTCGTCCCTCTGACCGTCGGCGGCGGCATCCGCGACACCGTCGACACCGACGGCACCAAGGTCTCCGCCCTCGAAATCGCAACCATGTACTTCCAGTCCGGCGCCGACAAGGTTTCCATTGGCTCCGACGCCGTCATCGCCGCCGAGGAGTACTACGCCTCCGGCAAGACACTCTTCGGCAACACGGCCATTGAGCAGATCAGCAAAGCCTACGGCAACCAGGCCGTCGTCGTCTCGGTTGACCCCAAGCGCGTCTACGTCCCCAAACCCGACGCCACAAGACACCATACCGTCAAGACCTCCTATCCCGGCCCCAAGGGCGAAGAATACTGCTGGTACGCCTGCACGATCAAGGGCGGGCGCGAGACTAGGGACTTGGACGTTGTGGAACTCACCCAGGCTGTGGAAGCCATGGGCTGCGGCGAGATTTTGTTGAACTGCATCGACAAGGACGGCACAAACAGCGGGTTCGATTTGGAGCTGATCAGGCAGGTCAAGGCGGCCGTGAGGATACCGGTTATTGCTAGCTCGGGGGCGGGCAACCCGGGACACTTTGAGGAGGTGTTTAGGGAGACGACGACGGATGCGGCGTTGGGAGCGGGCATGTTCCACAGGGGGGAGTATACGGTGCAGCAGGTGAAGGAGGAGTTGAAGGCGAGGGGGTTGGTGGTGAGGCAGTTTGAGGGTGATCTCTGATAGAGCGGTAGAGGAGATTTTGCATAGCGTATAGAAATGAGATTCAGACGGCCTACGATGTCACGATCAAGGGAGCGTGGAGTGCCATGGTGTGATGGGTCTTGTGCCATGATATAATGTGTATTCCTATCAATCAGACCGTGAAGCGAAACCATCATGTTCAACAAACCGTCCATCAATACAATCCAGAAGATGAGTCATTTCCCCAAACTTGAAGCCATCCAGCGCCTGTCATATGCTCTGAAGCTGGTCAACGAAGAAGTCAAAGAAGAAAAGAAAACGCACAACCAATGGAAGAAAGAAACAAAGAAGCAGACTTTTGGAGATGATGCAAAGAAATCCCGCTTTTCACAGCCAGTTATTCCTCCCTCCACCATATTGCTCGTCCATATTCCTCCTTCTCCACACCCAATGCATCCGCCATGTCACTCCCCATCAATGGTGTCCCACGTGGATTACATCTCCATCCCCATAAACAACCACCTCCTACTGACCACGTCACAAGTCTTTCCACCAGACCAAAAGTCGAAAGTCGTCATGGAGAACCCAGCCCATTGCAGTCCCTTCATCAAGGGCACTGCTTCATGGTCGGGGATGGAGCGGTCGAGGCAGATGACCATGTGGGAGCAGGCGAGGGGGCCGTCGGCGAGTTCGATGAGGGCTACGAGACTGTGTGTTTGTTAGTAGAGCTCTGGGGGCAATAAAGGGAGTGGGGTTGGGCAGGGGGATATAAACGTACGCCTTCTTCAAATCCCTCCCCTCCACACTCTGCTCGTCGAAAAAGATCATCAACGTCTTCTCCCCGGTCTCCATATCCTCAGCGACAACCCCGCGGAAGCTGGTGCCGCCCACGTAATCCCATAGTTCGATCCAGGAGTCGACGCGGTGCGATCCGTTTCCGGTGACACCGCGAGCATCGAAACCGTGACGACTCATCAGGTGTTCATCCCCGATTGGATAGTCGTCGTATGGCGGGGTTAAAGGAGTGTTGTTGCCGTTGCTTGTAGTAGTACCATGGTGATTGTGGTTGTTGGAGTTGTGGTTGTCGTAATATTGAACACTAGCCAGGCCCGAGCCCTGCACCGCCGAGTTCTTCTCACCTAGAAGCACGGCGCGCAATGTCTCGCAAAAGAACCTCTCACATTCTTCCCTGATGCGTAGTGTTGCCCCCCCTCGTCGTCCCCTGCTGTGATTACTGCTCCCGGCACGTCTGTTGTTTCCAGCAGATGACTTCGCCTTGGCAGTCACCGCCAGCTGGTTGGTGGACGTGTCGAGGGCCGCGAGGGGGGGGCTTGATGGCGGCGATGGAAGTCCCGTCGAAGGGACCTCAGGAATACCACTCGGCCCCTGTGACGCCCGTAGCGCAGTAGTGGAGGCCCTTGAGCTGGGCCCCGGGGTAGTTGGAAACAAGGTAGCAGCTGGCGAGGATGTCGACGGTCTCCATTTGATGGGGAGGGGAAGAGACGACGTCCTCGCCGTAGTAATTACTACTACTACTAAAGAGATTATCCTGTTTCATTGGCGCCATTGTCGAGAGATGCCACCTTGTCGGCTTTGCGATGATTTCAATGGGGGTTATTGGTTGATGGGGGAGTTGAGAGCGGCGATGGACGACGAGTGTCGTTGATGAAAATCGATGTCGATGGATGGATAAGTCGTAAGCGATGGTCCTAGGTTGAGTCCGGTTGATTCGGATATAGTCGAGGTTGACGAGGGGGCAGTTCGCGGTTGAGGTTCGGGCAAGATTGACGGATAGATATACTATCGTAACAGGGGTTGGGCAATTGATGGAGATAAGGAATTGGGCTGCAGGGAATTTTTTTAGGGATGGATTGTCGTGGCGGTGTGGTTGGTTGTTGTGGTCAAGGGTGGAATTGGGAGGAAATGGATCGAGACTCTCCTCTTCTGCAGTGTTTATGCCGTGCAAGTGCTGCTGTGACTGTGACCAGATTGTGAGGAGCTTCGGGGGGCAAATTGCGTTTATTCACCAGTTCACAAGTGAGGAAACAATGGGGTAATCTGCACCGGATCTGCCTTTTTGTGCCATCACGTGGTCGCTTGGCCGCCTTGGTTTCGCTCACTGCAAGTCTTGGCTGAGCATTGGACTTTGTTCACTTCAACTTTTCCGTTGCTTCCCTGTCATGGCCCGTGCTTCCAACATATTTCCCCACCCAAACCGGCCGCATCTTTCGCTTGCTGTGTCATCGCAATCTCGAAATGCCTTTTTCTTTTCTTCTATGTCCAAGGCCAAGCCTCGAGATCTGATTATTTTAACGTACGACGAACAATGCACTCCATCTGATCACGTACATAAAACGAGTCCTCGGCGCCAAGTGAACGAACAGACAATGACAGACACCCCCCTTGAAACACCCTGGACCCCCTCCTCGACTGCCCGGGTCTGGAGTGGAGGGATCAACCCGGGCCTTATCGATAAGGAGGACTGGTCTGGGCAAGGGCGGGGGCTCGGTGATCTTCAGCACATGTAACTCTCCAACTGAACTGATCACAAGTATCATGTTGGGCACTTTCACTTCGACAATTACTGCATTGGGTCTTGGTGCATAACCGTCCGTCCAGCAAACATGGACCTCAGAGAGATTCAGGCGGGAGGGGCTTGACATGAACAAATCGAAGTGTCACGGTTCATGAATCGCAACACGGTCCGAGGATTGGGTCGAGAAGAAGGTCAGAGTGTCAAGGAGGTGCATGACACGCCCGGATGACCACTCCCCCCCCCCTTTCAACCTGACACCTAGGACATGGCATTGAAAAGGTAGGTATATGTCGATCGCTCCCGCGTCTTTTGTCGTTTGAGTTTTGATTCTTCGTTTGTAAGTCTGTTCAACTTGTTCAAGTCTGTTCAAGTTCGTTCAAGAGTTCACTCGCTATTCGACTTGGTGATCTTTCCCGCTGCTGTCACATAACCTTAAGTTCACTTTCTCGCCTTCGGAGATCCCGAATCCGGTATCACAGCATCGGCCAACGGCACCATGGTCTTCAACTTGTACACCACCAGCAGCTCGCCGGCTTCGGCCGATAATGGCCCAACCAAACCGATCTACCTCCTCCCGAGTTTTAGCCTCCCTTTTCGTCGACGCCGGCCATCAACCACACTCACTCAGACATACGATCACCACCTGGACGACACTGAATCCGATAGCCCCCCATCACTTTCAAGTTCCCCCGATTCATTCACCACCGCCTTTTCACCCGATTACACCCCGATCCAGTCAAAATCTACCCGTCTCTCCCCCATCCAACCGGACATCCTCCGGTGCGCCCACTGCGCAAGCCATATAGCCTTCACTTCCCAAATCATCAGCAAAGGCTTCCACGGTCGCCACGGCCGGGCATATCTCGTCTCACCTACACCTTCCCAGGCCCCAGGCCCCAATCCGTCTTCTGGGTTCCTTTCTTCTTTCACCCATCACCAAATATCTGCCAAGGGGACGGCGACTGAACTGCCGAATATCCTCACCGAAGCCCCCGAAACCCGCCGGCTCGTAACGGGCCAGCACACGGTCGCCGACATCACCTGCGCCGTGTGCGGGACCAAGCTGGGGTGGAAGTACGTGGATGCGAAGGAGAGTTCGCAAAAGTATAAAGTAGGGAAATTCATCTTGGAATGCGCGAGGATCGTGACGTTTAGGAGTTGGGAGGACTCATCCGATGACAAACAGGAGGGTGCCCCTAGCGACACGGGGAAGAATCAAAAGCGGCGGACGGTGAAGGGGTTGGGTGGAAAACGGAAGCAGAAAGAAGCAACATCTGGGGAGGAGGCGGCGGTGGAAAATCAGGAACAGGAACCCGTGTCGCCGACAGCGGTGGTCTTTGACTCGGACGACGACTCCGAATGCGATGACATCTTTGCTGGAGTCTGGGACGCCGAGACCGTGGCTAAGCGGCGCAAGGGGAAGCTGACCAACATGACGCATAGGGGAGGGCTTTCTTGGTCATGATGGGTGAGACCTGTTGGGCTTTGGAGTTGTTTGCCCTTGACGGAGAATGTGGGAGGCTGGGCACCGCTAGCCAGCACACGGCCAGAGACTTGAGTCGTTTTGTCATGGCGAAGGCGGTCCTGGCTTGCCTGTCTGACCTACTGGTTCTGATCCCATGGAGCTGGGCTGGCTGCTGAGCATCGTGTTTCGGAAATCGGGGGAGTGGCGAGCACTGGCTTGATGGCAAGCGGCCACCATGTGGGACTTTGATCCATCTGGACTTCGGCTTGACGAGTGGAGTGTCTGTTCCTAGCGAGAGCGAGGCTTTCGGCCACTCCCTTTGGGCGGTAGGCATTCATAACAGTCACGGTGGTCTTGCAGCAACCGATTCCGTCCGTATCGGATCTTCAGAACTACAGGGCTACCTAGAACCAGGCGTTTCGCGGCTTTTCGGAGGGTTTGCTTCACTACCTAGAATGTTGGCGTTGGTTTTCTTTGGTCATTTTGCCGTTTCCTTGGTTCATTTGCTGCTGGCTTTCTTTCTTTTACTCATAGCGCTGGGGCATGGATGGGCATACGATATAAGGGCATAATCGGTCAAGGGCATTGGAGCAAGGATGGCACGGGGGCGACGGGCGGATGAATGGCTTTCAAGACCATTTCAATGGATAGAAGACATGTCGGCTGGAACCTAGGGGGTTCGGTTGTTCCATCACCTAGTGGGTGGCTTCCGGGTTGAATGCTCACCTTCCGGCAATGGCACGAGTGGTGATACAGCACGGTTGAAGGAGGGTCCTTAGTATGGCATACTGGCAGTCCCGAAGCTGTTTGGCTTCACCCTTTGTTTACTACAGCTATGTACTTACACATAGAACAAGACGTTTCCTTGGTTGAGAGCTATCGAACCACTTCCACCCAGAGGAACACAAGCTCAGCCTCCTGATGTCAGCCACCTGTTGACCTGGAGGTCTTGAGCACCCCTCCAACTCGTGGTCTGAGTGCCCCCCTTGGAGAGCATAGTCGTGATTCAGACCCGTGGACAATGTCCGTCTGGATTGGTGACATCAAGGAACCTAATGAGCCTCGACGTGGCGCATAGCCCAGCATCAGCCGAATTCTGTTTGATCGGTTCTTGTCAACCACACCTTCGTCCACAAAGTGTCTTGGAAGTTTACCCGTAGGAACAGCTGATGGCGATGATATTACTCTCAATCATTCCCAAGTCTTTGCTTCCTTGTTCCTGCCCGCGTTTGATGGCGCTGGGTTCGAGAATCTCTGATTATAGAAGGCACCGCCGAGCATTTCCATCAATAGCGATGACCCGGCCTTGAGCCAGCCTGCGACCAACCCGCTGATACCGCCATCGTCAGAACTTCCTTGTCCTGTTGGATAAAGCGCCTGTTGACAAGTAAATTTTCACCTATTCCCCCCCCCCCCCCCCCCCCCCCCCCCCCCCCTTTCGAGAATTAAGCCCGCAAAGCCTTTCGGAGATGTGACAATGGTTCTGGGAGTCGAGCTACTCGACTCAGAGCTATGTTGGGATGGACACAGTCGAGGAAGACACCTACAAGTTTAGAAGTACGAACCTTCCTCTTCTCGATGTGGTGGCATAGACAGTCTGCATCACGCTACGTGGGTGCTGTTGGAAAGCGTCAATGAAAAACTGCTCCTTTCGTTGGCGCTGATACAACAAAGCCATACAATGGGATACGGGGTTTACGAGTGATGGCATTTGTTTCGCGTCTCGGATATTCCGAGCGACTGAACCGCCCTCTCAATACATCTCCCTTCAAGGAGGCGGGGAATTAGAAGTACAGCATGGGGAATTTGAATGAACGAACCGTTGGTCCAATGTCGTCTAAGAGGACTGGGCGTGCCTAGCTCATCCTCGCCCTTGAGCCTCGCCCTTTAGAGCAGCAACGATCATTGGCATCAAGTCAAGCGTAGTGCATTCAACAAATCCAACAAGGCCAGGACAGAAGGTGCCGTGGGTACATGAACGGGTGTGGCGCTGGTATCACAAAATGGGTATTTCGAACTAACTGACTACTCTCTAAACATCATCCACCAACACGAGATGGTATCGTCCTACATGATTGTCGCAAGACGCCGCATACTCCTCCCAACCGCAACCACTCCCGCTTAAGCGTTCATGGGCTCCTCAGCAACGTAGTGCAAGTAAGCACCCAAGAGCTTGATGCCCTCAATGTAGTTCTTCTTGTCAAGCTTCTCGTTGATGGAGTGAGCACCATCAGTGGAGCTTCCCATGGGCAGCAGAAGAACGTTCTTGCCAGTAGCCTCCTCGAAAGTCAAGGTGATGGGAATGGAACCACCCTCGCGAGTGAAATCGGGCTTCATACCCCAGACACGCTCGGTAGCCTTGGCAGCAGCAGCAAAGTTCCAGTGGTTGGGGCTGGCCTTCCACCACTTGCCGCAGTGCTGGGCATACACCTTCATGGTGTTCTTGGAGCCGAGCTTCTTGAACACCTCGTTGACGTGGTCGTACACGCACTGGTTGGTCTTCTCAATGTCCATGTCGGGCACGGTGCGGATCGAGAACTTGCCGATGACCTTGGCGGGGATGACGGTCTTGGCTCCAGGAGCGGAGAAGGCACCCTCGACACCGTGGATCGACAGGGAAGGGAAGCGCCAGCGGGCCATGAGGGTCGGCTTCTTGTCCTCGAAGATGGTGGTCTTGCTGCCGAGCGACTCATGGAGGGTCTCCATGGTGAAGGAAATGTCGTCGTACAGACGCTCCTCCTCGGCGGTCACGGGGGCGACCTGCTCGGCGATGCCCTTGATCTGGATCTTGCCGTCCGTGTCGACGAGCGAGGCAAGGATGCGAACGAGGTCGGTCATGGGCTCCTGGGCAGTACCACCAAAGACACCAGAGTGAAGATCGGCACCGGGGCCGGAAACCTCGACGCTGTAGTAGTTGCAGCCACGGAGACCGTAGGTCAGGCAGGGACGCTCGGTGCCGAGCCAGTAGTTGTCGCTGATGCAAACGGCGTCGGCATCGGCAAAGTACTTCTTGCCCTCAGCCATGACGAGCTCCTCGAGACCGTCCGAGCCGTACTCCTCCATACCCTCGAAGCACATGAGGAGGTTGACGGGGAAGTCGACACCGGCGGCCTTGTGAGCCTCAATGGCGTTGAGCCATCCCAGGACGGGGCCCTTGTCATCGGTAGCACCACGGCCGCACATGCGCCCGTCCTCCTTGACGGTAAGGTCAAAGGGCTCCGTGTCCCAGCCGTCGCTCTTCTCGGCGGGCTGGACGTCGTAGTGACCGTAGACGAGAATGGTGCGCTTGTTCTTGTCGTTGCCGTAGCGGGCGAGGACGACGGGAGGGAGGTCGAGGTCGGTGCCCTCCTGCTTGCCGAGAGGACGGAGCTCGACGGTGGCGCCCAGCTTGGTCAGCTCATCGGCGAGCCACTGGCCCATACGGACGACATCAGGACGGCGGGCAGCCTCGGATGAGATGGAGGGGATGGCAACAGCCTGGCGCAAGCGCTCGATGAAGTGGTCGGACAGGGAGTCCACCTTTTGGAAGTAGCTGTCGAGTTGGGGGGCCATTTTGCGAGCTTGATGGGCGCGGATCGACTCGGTGAGGTATGTTTTGTTGAAGGAGAAAGGGGAGAGAGAAGCCGGAGAGAAGAATGCTTTTGTCGGGCGAGTGATGGCGGCGATAGGACGGCGGATCTGGATCAATTGGGAAGGTCGCCAACCAAGCGTGCGGGGCATTGTCGCGGAGGATGGCGAAGAGACTGCTGGTCGCAACGGGCCCGGGAGAGCTGCCGGGACAACCACCTGCAATATTGGGAGAGCTTCAGTGGACTCTCACTAACAAAAAAGAGGGGCCCCTCGTGGGCGTCTGACATGTTGTGCCCCGCTCTCCGCGCTTACTGTCGGCAAGCCTAGCGTCCTTGGCAGGGCCGGGTGGGCTGTCTTATCGGGTGGTGATAAGATAGTGATGGGCGATAAGAAACATGACGTCGGGTTGACTGTGTCGCGATGGGAATTGATGGGAGGGAAGACGGTCGGGAAGCATTTGGGGAAAAAAAGAACCGACCTGATGAGCAGGACGCGACCATGTATTCCGCAGACACCGGATAGATGATAGTCGGCAACGTGTGGTTGGCGCGCTGACCCTTCGACAATACGACGACGTGAACAACAAACCAGTCTCGCTACCACGGTTCTCGATTCTATCAAATTCATTACTCTGCCACAGACAGCATCACCTGGGGCTTGCTGCTGTGTTGCCCATTTGTTTTTATGCCGAAATATTCTTTGGCCGTGTGATCCTCAAGCTGATCTGAAAGCAAGTGACTGTCCTCAAAAGCGACCTCCGGTCCACCAACGTACAAAATGTTCGCTCCGTCAATATCAACCTGGCCCTCGCGCCATCCAGCTCGCTACAAAAACTCGCCATCGTATGGCGTTGCGAAGGAACCGTTTACCCTGTCTGACCGAAACGAGTGGGCGAAGGCGTGATCGAGGTTGACGATGCGAAAGACGAGAACAGGGCCAATTTGTGGGAGCCAATTCGACCAAAGAAGAAGAACATGGCCTTCGATCGAAACCCACGACATCATCCATCCGTCGACCGAACTTCAATACATAGGCCGCTTTCTGGACCATTTCGAACGACGAGTCCATTCCACGCTGGGAGCCAGATCCTTCTCCTGTTCTTCCTTAGTCCACAACGTCTCTGATGCCGGACACCTGTATTCATGTATATAGATTAGATAGACCCATGGGGTGACCAGTCATGTGACTGACCCACCCACATGGCCGTGCGTGAAGACTGCCAGCCGGGACGTGCGCCATTGGGCGCATTGACCCGGCTGTCAGGTCAGGGTAGATCCCCTGATAAGATAAGGAAGCATTGCACAAGAGGCGCGCCCGCAGGGCAAGCCGCTGGCTTCTGATCCTTCCTTCTACATCATCTTTCACAACGCTTTCAAATATCAGATACGGTATTTGTGAAGCAACTCGGTTACCCGTATCATAACGGTTAGCGAAGCGGCGGTCGATGAAGGCGAGCGCGGAGCACCCGCTGTCGACCAGAGCGGCACACTTATATTCTTGCGCGGTCCATAAACGATGTGGGCAGAGAGTAGGATGGAATTATCATTATGGCCATCTAAGGTTGAGTTCTTCAACTGAACTACTTCTAAGTCTGCCAAATTCACATCTTCCTCTTCTGCTATCGTTATGGACGACGGCCTCTCCGCGCGACTTAACGGGGAGGCTGCGCATTTCCCGTACCGTACTCGCCAGCGACGGCCGGGGCGGCTACAGCGGCGGGAGCGGCGGGGGCAGCGGGAGCAG
>RAON01000289.1:0-23573 GCA_009805295.1 Neurospora sp. FGSC 6877
GCTACCGCCGCCGCGCGCGTCCGCCCTCGCCCCATGTCCTTCATGCCTCAAGGCGGAGGGCTCAGCGCCCCCAGCCCCATCACCACCAACCCGGACACGGCGCCCTCCATCCCCATCGGCCTCGGCCGCTCCGTCAGCGGAGCCGGTGCCCGTCGCGGCCGCCCGCTAAGTGAGCAATACGGCCCCGGCGCCAGCGTCGCCAGCGCCATGTACAACAAAAACACCGGTATCGCCCCCTCCTCCGCCAGTCAATACTCGCGGGACGAAGCCGCCTCCCCCCTGTCCCCCACCATGCGCACCTCGGGCGGCTCCTTCTTTAACTCTAACCCCAATCGCTCGTCAACATCTACCTTCCCGGGAACCGTCCGCAACAGCGAGACCTCCTCCGATACGCAGTCCATCCGGTCTTCCATCACGGGATACGGGAGGGAGGACATGTCGACGCCCAGCCACAGCCCGCCACGGAGCCACCATGAGAAACCCGCGACGACGTTTGCGGGGAATAAGCCGCGCCCGCTCAGGCTGGTGCAGGAGAACGCGGCGGCTGAGGAGGCGGCGAGACAGCAGCAGGCGCAGCAGAATAAGAGGACGAGCTGGATCGGGTGGGCGTTTGGCGGTGGTGGAGGTGCGGGTGGGAGGAAGGATAGTGTGACGGCGGAGGGGATGATGGGTGGGGAGGTTATTAGGGAGTAAGACGGGGAGTAGATGATTTGACTTCTTGAATCTATCTGGCTTGTGATCTAAGCGAGTTGGGTTAGATACATATGACTTGAGCTGTTTCGGGGGATTAGTTGGGAGCTTGGTGTTGAAGATGTTGGAGACGAGACGAGACGCAGAATAACTACATGCCCTGTTTGCCTATCTTTACTATACCGAACCTTATCATTGCTGGGACTTGGGAGTTGCTGGTCTAAACAGGGTTCCAGGATAGAAAGACAGGGAAGAAGACGGGATACCATGGAAAGAGGAGGAAAGTTTCATGGAATGTGTGAGAGAGAGAGAGAGTATAAAGGGATTGAGATATCAAAAGAAGACAACTGGGAAGATTAATGACGTTGGTTACTACTATATACAGGAAGATTCACAACTGCAACTACAACTGCATACAACTACTACAACCACCCTACTCAGATACACTATTAGTAGTTTCTAGGCATTACTGCTGCTACTACTACATCATCAGATGAATGGATGGATATATGACAAAAAAGCTACGGAAGTACGATACCACGGAGCTGCTGGAGACTAGATTGTATTCTAATGAAGTTGTGCCACACCAGCCCGAGTTCTTCAAAGGCACCTACCTACCTACCTTACAAATAAACAGCAAGTGAAGTATGAGTGAATGATGTGGCGGCGCTCTCACATCGATAAAACTCCATGCCACGCAACTTCGGAGTCTAGGTAGTACACTTCGCAAAAGAAAGATAACAAAAGCAGTAAACTGGGTCCTCCTCGCCTGCTTTACTCCCCGCTGATATGTGATGTGATCTTTCTCAACCTTGCCATTCAGTAAAAGCAAGTCAGAAACCATACATATCTCGGCCCTAGCTGTGTTGCGAAAGTCTGGCGATCTGGAACATGGAGACTGGGGAGCAGCTTCTGTTATAACTAACCTACCTGGAGAGCCTGGAAGGACACACACCGACATAATCGATACGAAACGAGTCCCCGTCTCTTCCAGGTGCACACCTACCTCTACCTCTCTTTGTCCCGTAGACAAGTGTTTGTAATCGGGGGAACGACATGATTTGGTACGTAGTTTGAACTTTTAACCAAGTCGATGTTAACTCATGAACCAATCACTACTGACTTGTCCTGTTCGCTCTTAAGCAACTAACTGTGAGCATGATGTTGTTCGAGTGTGGTTTCTTAGTTAATATTTTTTACTGTTTTCAGTTCTGTTCATATCAATTTTAATCCAGTTGTCCTTGGTTTTTTTTTCTTCAGCCATCCCACTTGCTTGCTTGCTTGCTTGCTGGATCAATCTTAGTGCCAACAGTATAATCACATCTTTCATAAAATGATAATTTTTATAGAAGTTGATAGCGAAATCCGTGTGTGTGTGTGTGCTTGATATTCATGCTTGATGCTCACGTTCGTGCCGGGGAGTCTTCTTGTGCCAGGACTCTGGAGGAGGAGTGTGAGGTAGTCTAACTGGTGAATGAGCATACCTAGTTATAATGCGTACTTGGATGTTCCGTATCGTAAAATGACTAGAGTTTGATCTTAAAGTAGGATTAGGTTCTTGAGAACTGTTATGATGGTGGTGTCATAGTACAGTAATGGGCCTGGTTATTGAACACGGACATTCGTCGAGAGCTTCTCTGGTAACTTAGTTACTGCTTGAGATATCTGGTGTACGTGGGACTATGCTAAAAAGTACCATACCCATCGCCGCCACTGAACTGGTCTCTGTTCGTCACTCTTGTTTTGTCTTCACAACGTACGTAGGCTTCACACACGGTAAATGTCTCAACACACCCTTCATGAATCTAACTCGTCCCCAAGCTTGTTCGCAAACGGATGGGTGTCTAGATAGAGTTCATGGCCATGACGTCCAACTTAACATTACCATTTTCCTTTCTTCACCGACTTGAAAACCCCCAGGTCACACGTCTGTCTGTCTCATATTCTCAGAGAGAACACAGAATATGCCTTGACCATGATTTACCCCCTTACAGTTCACATTTCATCCGCTGATCAAACCTATTCATATCGACCTTTCAACGCCCCGAGTCAAATCCATATAGACCCCCAAAGGAATGCGTGGGGTATCCTATCAAGTCCCTCAGTGGAACAGCGACCATATAACCCTACCAGGACTGTTGGACAACGGACATTACGCATATCCGTCTACCTATCAACCGACAGCTCCTTGAGTTCCTTCAAAGTCAGCCAGCAAGTCATCAGCTCAGACAAACGACCCAATAGCCAGTGAAAAGGACGGGTTCCTGCGCATATGATCACATCCAGAAGCAGGGCGAATGGATGGTTAAAGACAGTGTGTGGATGATGTATATGACTCTGCTGCTTGCTGCTGATATGTACATGATGAGCAGCAGACGCAGCAAAAAGCAGCAGTAGACCGGCAGTATGCATCCGTGGAGGCGTTGCCGTTCAAGCGTCGTCGTCAAACGGGAGTCCGTTCCGTTGGGAGCAGCTTAAGTGGGGGAAAGGAAAAGAACCAGGAATGCTAGAGGCGACCTCTTGGACGGGATTGGGGCGGATCGGGATTGGATATATGCAGTGTCTTTATGTAGGGAAATAGTACCTATCCAATGTGTAAGTGCTCAAGCTGATATGACAAGGCGGATCGACTGGACCCCATGACATGAACGGTTGCGTCGTGGTTGTTGAATCAAAGTTGCAATTTAGAGACACTGAAGAAAATCTCTTCCCACACCTCTACCACGTGTCAATGAACCGTTGGCATACTGCGTAAGGTGGCAATAGAAGAGGCGGGGGGTTCTCTGAGGTTTCTAGATATCCCGCAGCTAAAAGAAATGGGCTCTTTTTTCTCAACGGTGGTCTGGATGTTCGCTGCAAGATCGGTCTTGGTTCTCGTCAAAGAGAGCATCTCGCTCGACAACCTCGCAGTTGTGATATGATATTTGCGTTTTGGGAAAAGAATCAGAGCGCCGGGATGGGCCGTAGAAGCCGCGAAGGGGATAGTAATCAGACAAAAAGAGTTATTTTCCAGATATAGCAGCATGCGTACCTGTGCCCCTGGCCATCGACCAAGGGAGGACATTTGAAGCGAACGAACCGCAACTGTGCCCTTTGTCCGCTCGTTTTCTTGGCCCGGCTTACTTCGGGACGCGGATTCAGGTACGGAGCGGACTATTCCTTCTGCCTGAGCCCTCTAAAATATCACTCCGACTCTTGGTTACCCACCGAGGGCGTTACACCGCGAGAAGATGTCGTCAGCTTCAAGGCAGACCGGCGAAGATCCAATAAAGCCGTTCCTTTGCGGCGTGGGTTACAGCCTTGCCAGCCCAACAAAGGCACGAGAGGGGGAAAAGGCCGAAAGCCCTCGAATAGAAAGTCCCATGTATAAAAAATAGGCCCGTGGGGAAGCTACCCAAGGGAATGGGGTGGTGGCGTGCACAAAGGCACAAGAGGGTGTGCCACCGTCCACTTGGCCGGCTGTGAGAGGCTAACCTCTTTTTTTTTACGCCGCGTTTCCTGGACCACCAGACACCAGACCACTACCTAGGTGAGGGTTGCGGGGGGAAATGCTAAGGCTGTACTTGGTAGTGTAGTAGTGGCAATTTTTGTTGATGTCTTGTGTTGTCTCGGGTACTAGGTAGCCTTGAGAGTCTTGGTAGTGTTATGGTGTTGTCGGTGCCCAAAGCTGGGTGAAGCTGGACTGGATCAGGAAGTTGTGCAAAGAACCCTTGAAGTGAACCTGTGTTTGAGACCTTGACGGAGTTCTAAGCCTCAATGGCCGCACCGGCCGCGATGGCCGCTCAGATGATGTGACCAAGTCTCAGATGAGCGTTGATCGGTGAGAGCAACGGCCGCTTGATGTCTTTGATATCAACCCGGGGGATTCAAGAGATCAGCACACTGCGTCGAGTTTACCTTACCCGTACCGCAACACTGGGTTCAGGCGTCAAGCACAAGTCAGCATGTCAGGCCACGCCAGGCCAGGCACCCGAGCTGTCCTTGTCCTTCCCTCTTTGTGTCGCTCAACACTGGCAGAAAAGAAGTGCCGGCGTCAACCGTCCGTGATTAAGTTCAAGGGATGTCGTGGCTGAATTGGTCCTAGTTTGTAAGAGAAGGTGACAATCCCGGAGAGATGATTCCGCTTGGGATTCCTGGGGGAATAACCTTGAATGACACATCGGGGTGCAAAGGGTGTTGCCCGTGGAAGCACAGCATCGGAAGCGAAGGGAGTGTATGCATTTGAATAACAATACCGTACCTCCGCCAATGCGCAATCTGTTCCAATCTGGTCCATATCAACGGTCAAGTCTCCGGTGAGCGCTTGGGGGGAGCACAACAGGAGGGGATATGTTTCCTATGATGAGCGAACTAGCAAATGGGAAATCCGATATAAAGAAGGTTGGGTGGTGCAGATATCATGGCATAGGTAGCGTGCTAAACAAGTTTCGAAGAAACGACGACACCCTCTCACCAAAAACACCAAACACCGTAACAAATATCAAGGCAAGGCACAAGGTAGCAATCGTGACAGGCACTGCAGGACAGGCGAGAAAAGGAAATGGGGGAGGGACAATGAAGGACACCCACTTGAGTCCGGCCTGTCGGAAGGGATGGGGGAGAAAAGAAGTCATCGATCGAAGGGAGAAGGAAGAAAAAAGACCGACCCGAGGAAGGCAACGAAAAGGTCAGCCGAAAGAGGAAGCCTGTGCCTGTGATGACAAAAAGAAATAGGTGCAAAGAAGCGAGAGGGAAGGAAGGAAGCAGTGAAGGAGGAAGGAGCCGTCAACCGTCGACGGAAGAGCCGAAAAACGGCCAGGGGCAACTCGGGTGCGGCCGATGTTGAATGGGGATGTACAGTCACCTGTGGCAGGCTGGTGGGTACTTGGCACGCCGCTCTGGCCATCACTTTTTAGCAGGGAATCCAACAAAATCATCCGGCCTCCGCGGTACCCACTCGTGCTCCGGATGTACCGTGTCCTGCACGCACATCTGACACACATGACGGATGATGGACGCTTGGCTCCATCGCCAGGCCCTGGTCACTTTTTGGAGGAAGGAATGGAAATGGAAACTCGGTCCATCTGGAGAAGAATTTTTCACTCTGGATGTTACCGATTTCCGATTAATAACGGAAGGAGACATTGAGACATTTTCATGATGGCGGTCAATCAGGGGAACCGAACTCCAGGTACCTAGGGATTCCAACTCTGGAAGGTAACCTTCATATGGAAACGGGTATCCGATCTGGGTGTATGCGGAGAATTAGATCAGCTCAGGCACAAAAGTGAAAGTGGAAAGGCAACCTGGAAAAAAGAGGAGACGGAGACATCGTTAGAGGT
Organism: Neurospora sp. FGSC 6877; assembly: GCA_009805295.1. Taxonomy (NCBI): domain Eukaryota; kingdom Fungi; phylum Ascomycota; class Sordariomycetes; order Sordariales; family Sordariaceae; genus Neurospora; species Neurospora sp. FGSC 6877. The sequence continues at coordinate 6,012 of RAON01000289.1, forward strand.
ATTACCATCCGTCCGCCGGCGGCGGGACCTGAAAATGCACACGCCGCAAAAGATCTTTTTTTTGTTTTTCCTTTTCTCATGCAGTAGTCCGGATACCCGGACTAGGTAGCAGCTAGTTGTGGTTTTCCCGCCCCTGGTTTACTTCTCGTGGATTCTATTCTCGTTCGTGTGTTTGATAATCTGTGTCGCCATAAACATCCAGCTGAGACAGTTCTATTGTTGCTCTTTCACTGTCCCATTAATCAGGACGAATATCCTTGGACAGGACCTGGAGACGAGGGTTCCCCGCATAACTCGTGCATGTGCACACGTAAAGTGGAAGAAGCAGCACAATGCTCATTGCAATGCAAAAACTCAACAATTTCACGCCATCAAAAGATTCGCCTTCAGATGATATGAGTGTGGAAAAGAGATTTCTCGCTGACAATGAACCAACAGGAAGATGCACCACGACCAGATTGGAAGAGGGTAGCGGCCCTACTGTACCATTAGATAGCGCTAACCAAGAGCTGCCTAGCAATGCCTAACATACGTGCGTGCGTGCACAAGACGTATGCGGCCAGGCCATGTGCTTTGCCGTCTCTGATTGGCCGGATGTGCATCGTTTCTCTCGCATAAGGTAAGGCCGCAACAACTTAAAGGCCTCTTTCAATGCACTATCAGCACAGTATGGCGGTTTCTACATCTGATTTATTAGGTAAACGGGGGCGTTGGTAGCAGTGGTTCGTGGTCTGGGCCACTGTCACAGGTCTTGATTATTGCCTTGTCACGGCTTGGTAGCCCAACAAGAACGACATCATTCATTTGTTCATTCGTGATCGCGAGGTGACGAGACTTCAAGTTGTGTGAATGGACTGGGAGTGACTAGATGGACAGTGCCAGTGGGTAGTGACTAACGGGAATAGTTAGCCGACAACCTTTGAAGTCCCGCGCAGACCTCTGTTGCTCTTGCCATCAAATACTCTTTCCCAGTCTTGTTTTCGTCTCGAGTTTCCAAGTCTCCGAGCATTCATCTTGTTTCAAAGTTGTCACTTTTTGCTTGTCAGTGTCATCCCATGTTCAATCCAAGAACTGTGCTCTTGTCATATGCCAATTGAGCAACAACAACAACAACAACAACAACAGCAACAACACCTCTAGGAAAAGTCAGCGATAACATCAGTTCCCCTAATAAAAACCTTGGTGGGTTCATCTGCGCCGAGCTTAACTCTTTTTTTCTTTGTGCATGCGCCCATCACTGCCTGGATCGTCTGGTTACATCAAGCGGAAGGCCGTTGCTCGATTCGTTGTATCCGCCCGTTGACTATTTGGTGACCAAACAAGTACCAAGAGGCCCCGGTCCCTCCACTGATCCATCCACGCACCATCGTCAACTCCCCAGCATCATCGATAACCGAGCGACTGTCCTGCTTCTCTCCCGTCCTGCCCAACAATAACACCGTCCACAACCACCATCACCATACCCCGAGTTAATCACACCTCTGTTGCGACACTGCGTGCGACGACAGACCTCGACTGTCGATCGGGACATGACGCCTCGTCTTTCTCCCTAGCAATTGTAACTAATATCACATCTTTCGGAACACTCATCAAACAATTGTTCCTGGCTTGGTTGGCATGTGTGATCCGAAACAGTCCCAATCCCTTCCGTCGTCGGTCTCCCTCTGCCTCCCAGCAGCCGGCTGCCCGCCGTCAGTGCAAACATGGACAAATCACCAAATATAACGACTTCGACGTCGCCGTCTCCTCCCAAGCGGTCCCAGATCCCGACTACAGCACCTGCGAATCCTCAAAAGACCGTGACCCATGCCGGCCAGCAGGCGCATGCGCAGGCACAGACACCCGCCGCTGCCCCGTCGTCGAATCCACTCCCCACGCTGTCCCGCGAATCCACTTCCAGCTCCGCGGCGACCGTCAATCCCAGGACCGATTCATGGCCTTCCAAGCTGACTTCCCAGACCTCGGCCACGTCTGCATCCTCCGTCTCCCGCGCTTCGTCCGTAGCTCCCTCGCCCTTTGCCTCGCGCGAACCCTCTCCCACGAGACCTCTCAACCGCGCCCACACCACCCATAATACCACTGCTGCTACACCACGAGCGCCTTCACGCGGACCTGCTGCTGGCGGTGCTGTACCTCGATCGCGCAAGAACAGCCTCCAGGATCCCACTCCCTCGAGATCCACGAGACCAGGCAGCATATCCTTGTCTGCAACCGGCTCAAGAACGCTGTCATCGGCCACAACGCCCACCTTTCCCCCCGCTGCGACGGATCGGAACGTCAATGCGCCCGCACCCCCGTCCAAATCGCCAACTGCCCACTCGTCTGCTGCTCATCCGCATCCGACTGGTGGCCAGGATCCTTTGAAGTGGCCCGTGTCCTCCAGATTGCGATCTCCTCCACCCATCCTCACCAAGCCGCCAATCCTCGGTCCGCCCAGACGACAGGATCAGACTCCAGACATCTCTCCTTCCACCGCCGTTCAACGACAGCCACCGTCCTTTTCCGCCTCGGAATCTCAGTCGGACACAGACGCGGACGACCTCACTCCAACCCAGCCCGGGGCCAGAACTCCCGCTCGCGCTGCGGGAGGGAGCACGTCCATCCTTGAGACTGTCCAGGAAGTCAGTCCGCTTGGGTCTCCGAGAGCCTTTGAGCAGTCAATGGAGGAAAAACTGGGTCACAGGCTCATGTCCGAACCGACCGTGCCATCAGAAGCCGGTGAATTTTCTCGTCAAAAAGAGCTAGCGGGAAGGTCGAATTCAATTATGACGGAAAGCGGAGCGGAAGATGCTACCCCCATCGAGGCGGTCCGCCGAAGCGGATCGACCAGTGCGCCGCCCCTGACGTCAAGGCAGTCGAGCACATCAGTCCGACCTCCTGCCAAGGGCAAGCCCGGCGAGGCTTCTCAACAGAGCATGACGGTAGAAGCCGAAACGGTGACCTCGATTCCCCAGGTCGCCCTCGCGCCAGGAGTGGGGGTACAGCCTTCAAATCTCAGTCTGCGCACGAAACCCAGCACGGAAACGATCCGGCCCCCCAAGAAAGAAAAGAAGAGGACGGCACGGAAGCAACCCAACATGACATCTGGCACTGGTGAGACAAATCAGTTCATTTTACAGCCACGGCTTCGGCATCATCAAGCTACGAGATCAGTTTCCTCGGCTACCGAGATGTGTACTTCGCCAACGAAGTACCACCATGGTCCTCCGCCGCCTGATGAAGCCAGCAGGCACATATTTCCTTCTCGGTCTCCCGACTCACGGAGCCAGAGTTTTGTAATTCACCAAGTGAGCAATTTACTGACTAGACATCGTCCAGCATCATCCAAGGCCGACATCTTCGAGGCAAAGGTAGCGAGCGCAATCGAGGAAACTAACTCGTCAGACTCGGACGAAACATTTGTCTACGACTCCAACCCTCCCGACCATCCCAGACCACCCCGTTATCACTCTAGGACACCGAGCGCGGCATCAATGGTCAGCCAGCTGAACCGTACCGATATGCGCTCCATCCATTCCGCCATGATGAGCCAGGAACAGCCTATCGGGGTAAAGCGAAGCATGAAGTTTGTGAATTCTTACAATCCCAGCATTAATGAAAGTGTTGGCGCCGAAGAGGACGGCAAGAGCACAACCGGGAGGAGCACAGCAGGATCAGCCAGGGGAACATCTGGGCGACATCATCACTATGGCCGATGGGGTCGCAATGGGGGAGGAAACGGGCATCCGTCGCTATTCGCCGAACAATCACCATTCAGCGGAGCTATGAACTCGGGAAACAACAACTCACGACAGTCATCGGGTGTTAATAGTCCCCGATACTTGAGCCGGAGCAACCTCCATGCTAAGAGCAGTCGGGGAACGCATCTATCGGCCAGTTACGATCTCGACGACCCTGCTACTGGCGCCGACGACGAAACCACGCCGTTGATACAGTCTGGGACAGTACGGTCATCAAGGTCAGCACGAAGTCGGAGGAACGGCTTGCACTCGCTACGGTCCATGGAATCGGGCACATATCGACAACCACCGTCCTTCTTGAATCGGTTCGCCAGTTGCCTGGTCTTGACAGTGATGCTGTTGCTTGTCGTTTCGGGTGCGATCGGGTTTATGTTTGCGACGTCACAACCGCTTACCGATATCGAGCTAATATCGATGGACCATGTCGTTGCGAGCGAGCAGGAGTTGATGCTCGACCTCACGATCAGGGCGAAGAATCCCAATGTGGTGGTTGTGGTGGTGGATGCGGCGGATATCGAAGTCTTTGCCAAGTCGCCACATGCTGGTACCGACTCGGAATGGTACCGGACTCACCCTGGTGACATGCCGCCTCTGGAGAGCAGCGAGAAAGAGGTACGAATAAGCAAATTAGGAGATCTAGTTAAGGTTCTAGACGACCCGCCCAACGACCAACCCCCCGAGGAATCATCCCCCAACATGCGCCTCGGTACCATTACGGGTTTCAACAGCGCCTTGACCTTCGAAGGCTCCTTCTTCCACCAGGGGTTGTCCACATCCATGGGCGAAGTCCGGCTCAAGAACCCCGGCAACGTGACGGTGGGCGGAACTGAGAGATGGGAGCGCATCATAGCGGATGACTTCCAACTCATCATCAAGGGTGTGCTAAAGTACACGCTACCGCTGAGCCAGAGGGTCAGAACGGCTGCAATTTCGGGGAAGACCACGGTCAAGGCGAATGCAGCTAATGACCGGGAATCAGGGAAGCCGCCGGAGCAGGCGAAGCCGATAGAGGATGTCGGCGGAGGCGGTGGGAGAACAGGAGGTGATGATAACGACCACGACAATGACGTTTCTATTTCCTTTCAATGAGTTTCTAAAAGAGGGGGATAACATGGTAGAGAACTAAGTCCCCATCCCTGCACAGGAACAATACCATGACACGAGACGAATTCGTTACGAATCTTTTTTTCTGGTTTCTTGATAAACAAAATCAATACCCACTATACATACACTACACCGCTGCTCAACGCAGGCTACTACACATTTTCCTTTGTCGGAATATCTTTACGAGGCAGGCAGGCACAGGCAAGCAAGCAGGCACCCATTACCTTTCCTCTTCTGACCCCTGAGGTCATGATCACTTCATCAGTTTCATCACTTCCATCCCTGTATATTTCTCTCTGAGCGTCGTTCAAGTTGCATAGCATCGGGGCATCATCTGTGGTACGGGTTGTATGTATGTATGTTATGTCTTCATCTTGTTTCTGAGCGTGTGTATGTGCGTTGGTGATGATGATGATGGTGATGATGATGATGGTGATGATGTTGACGAAGTGTCTGTTTGCGAACGGGGTACGGTGACTTGGGAAAGTGATGACCACAACGAACCAATAGGGGTTTTCACTCTGCTCTGTCTTTTGCTTTATCCTATTATCATTCGGGACTTGTTTGCTTGCCTGGGAGCAGGTAAGGGGAACTACTAGAAGGGAGGAACGAGGAAACTACAAAGATAAAGAGGAGGAACTTAACTAAATGGAATAAAGGGAGAGAACAAAATACTAGGGATAAGAGGAGGGAAACCAAAACGACAGGGGGGGGGGGGGGGGGGGGGGGAATAGAATGGAACATGAAAGGAACGAAGAGAAGGAAAATGTACAGGAGTTCGAAGACAAACGAGGAATGTCATTCGTCTCATTTTGGGCTGGAGACGGGACTGAGTCTTCGCGAACACAAATTGGAATTGATGTGGAAAGCCGGGCCGGGGCGAGGAGGATACCCAGGCAACCAAGGTATGGAGACAGACAGGCAGGTAAAATTATGGAGAATGGGAAGACTTTTGGAGTCGAGGTATTACAGGCATGAATTGAGCCACTTCCATTCTATACCGACTATTTTCTTCCACTCTAAAGGGTGCCTTTTCTCATATGCCGCTGTGTGATAACTTCTCACACCTCCCAGTCAACATCGGGATATACGAAATCTCAGAGACGACTACTGAGAACTCAACCAAATGGCTGAGAACCGAGGGCGGGCATAACGAACTGGTTCGAGAGATCGATCGATCAAAAGACCACCACCGGGCAGCACTGCATGCTTCCCAAACTCAGTCGATACCTACCTATCGTCAGGCCTACGAAGTCGAACGGCGCTGACTAGGTAGTGGTACGAGTAGACATACATGGATATATATATATATATCAAGAATAGGTGCGCGTTTGATACAGAAAGTGCAAAAACGCTCCAGAGATAACCGGGACCGGCTTCGGCCAGAGCAAACAGCAAGAATCATACCTTTCAATGTAAAGAAAGAGACGAGGGTTCTTTTTTACTGTGTTACCGAAACTAGTTTGGTTGAGAGGTATGTTTGCTCATCCGCATTCCCACACAAAATATCTAATGCGGTAGGACGTGCCAGGATACAACAGGAGGATTGCCACATGGATATCGCATGGAAGCATGGGAAGCGGGAGGGCCATTCGGGGGCTTGGACAAGGGGTTAGAAGGATTAAAAAACTTTGTGCAAGGTAAAAGGGTGACGACAGGATGGTGGGAATGTGGGAATGTGGAAATGGGGCGTTGTTGCGGGATGTGCCAGAGTCCATTTACTTATTTTTTTTCTTCCCTTTTCCCGGTTGTACTTTCTCTTCCGTTTCGTCTTCTTTTTCTTTATTACGTCTCTACCACTTATTTTGAGTCCTCACTCCTTTGATTTCTCCCATTTGCTTCCTTTTGCTCTTGTCTTCTCATCCTACTCTGTAGTAGGGGACTGGACCTAGTCGCCAATCATCGACATCAGCACTGAGATTCAATTCTCACTTGTTGAACAACACCCTATACAATTCCAACCATCTCAGCCTGGGTCGGTTCCTATCGAGGCCTATACCAACCCAACCCAAACCCACCCGGAAAAACACCCAATGCCCATCATCCCCTCCTTCATCCGCTCTCTCATCCCTTCCAACTCACAGAACTCCCAGAACCACTCCTCCTCAAACTCAGTCTCAGACCAAGACTCAGACATCATACCCGCCCGCACCGTCACCACCCAACAAACCTTTAACGGGCAACAAATCCCCACCATCACCGAGCCTCTCAGCATGGAGCCCATCACTGAACTCAGTATGAAACCCCTCAACGCAGAGTCCAAAACGGAACCCTTCCCTCCGGTTGTTGCCCAGCCGCTAGAGATTACTCCCGCTGCTGATGCTCTACCGGCGCCGCCAGCAGAGGTGACTGAGGTGAAGAGGTCAAAGTCAAAAAGACTAAGCAAGAACCCAACCAAGGCGAACTCCGAATCTTACAACGCCTTTTGGAGAAAACTCATTGGTATTACGCCAAAGTCTGACAAGGGGAAGAGGAGAGAGGAGGGAAATGGTGCGGAGGGTGTTTGAATATAACTAGGCTAGGTCAGGGCAGGTCAGGGCAGGACAGGACATGAACCTGGTGTTTTAGTTGGACATTGCAAAGGGGGCTGGACGGTGGACTGGGGGTAAAGAGGACAGTGGTGACAGGGTTTGGGTCTAGACAACATGGCTGATGAATCAATAACAACAAGGCATGTACAGGGAAAGAAGAGGAAAATAGAGGATGCATAAGGATAGGGAGATGTCGAAGAAGAGGAGAGGAGAGGCGGGGAAGTTGAGTTGTGTACGATCTAAGGACGGGAAAGGAAAGACGGATCATGGACGGCTCTCTTGACGGTTCTCTTGACGGTTCTCTTGACGGTTCTCTTGACGGTTCTCTTGATGGTTCTCTTGACGGTGATTAGATGATCGACGTCATTGACTTCGTTTCAGTTATTACCTGTGCACTTTGGCTCGTTTACCTATACCGATAAACATACAGCCTTGTCAAAGTGGAATGGATATCTATGACGAGTTCATGAGAAACATACTTTCGTTGAGCCAGCAGTGTGGTCGAGTGTCACGAGTGATGAGACGACCGAAGTTGTGGTTGAAGCTTCCGTTCCGTTATGAACTTCCCTTATCTTATCAAACACATGAACCCACATCTGCGGTAGACAGAGAGTACTCCAGCCAGGCTTTAACAAAGTTAATGTTTTGAAACTCTCGTGAAGGGGGACGACAGACGACATCGTCGACGTCATTAATCCGGCCGCTTACGGTGTGAGCTATCGGTCGTGTCGAGGTAGGGATGAGTGACTTTGGTTACTCTTGGGGTCTGGATACCTCTAGCCTCAGTCCCCTTATCTTATCGCCAGGAACACTTGTAACACTCGATAAGATCTACGTCTGGGATGGCGCATCTGGGGATTCACCTGAGAATGGAGTCATGGCCAGCAAGGTGCACACGAGGCTGTGCGAAATCAAAGTGAACGCAAACTTGAGCGCGTCGCAAACGGAGGTTGCGTTGAGAAGTTGGTGTGATATCGAACCTCGAAGGCCAGCAGGTAGGATGACGTCGTAGGTCATCGCAAAGTAAACAAACGCAAGTCGTAAGGTAAACACAGGTGGGTTGGAATCAGCAACAGATAGTTTGTCCTATCTGCCTTCTCTTGAGTGTATACCAACTCGTCTTCCAGAACAGTAAACATGAACCTCAGGTCCGGGTATCAAACAGCTGGGAGCATTGTGCTCGATGATCAACATCCGGGCGCGCTGTCGGTCGTAGTAGGATGTCTGCTACGGTGGAAATCCGTCCCATCAACAGATGGAGAGCAAGCTTCCAAGTGTTTTACTTCTTTTGCTCAAAAGCGCATCTTCATTGTCCATGTAAAGCTACGCCGATGAACCGGACCCCTGATATCATAAGCCTCCCATAACCGTAGTCGTATGTGCGAGAAACCGTCGCAGACCCATGCAAGCTTTGGAAGAACAAATTGGAAACGAGAGGTCATGACCAAACCAGAAGAAAGCCCCCTTTCTTCGTTTAGTCGAAGAGACCGAAGCCCATATCCTCGTCGGACTCCTCCTTCTCTGTAAAGTGCAGAACGCAGGTCAGTATCTGGCAGCAGCAACGGCCCCGGGAAAGGGGTTGCGAGTAGATGATTCCACATACCCTCAACCTTCTCCTCAGCCTTGGCCTCCTCAGCGGCACCACCAGCGGCAGCAGCGCCACCGGCAACGGGGGCAGCGGCGGCACCACCGGAGCCGACGTTGGAAAGGAGGTCCTTCACGTCCTTGCCCTCAAGAGCCTATTGTCGCAAAAAGAGACTCCAGTCAGTTTATCCTGTTCTTCGCATATCCCGAGTATCGTTCCTCCTCTCGGAAATCTGTTCGTTGTCGTCGTCGGTGGTTTCATCGTACCTTGGCGAAGAGGGAAGCCCAGATAGGCTCGACATCCTCGATCTTGGCAGCCTTGATGAGGGTCTGGATCTTGTCGGCCTATATCATGCGAAAACGGGTTTGGTCAGTCAACATTGTTCCTCCCCATGCTTGTTCATATGATGAATGTCCTCCACTCCATTTGCCCCTCCTTCCCTTATTTCGTCATTTGTCCCGGTCGTTGAGCGCATGTCGAGCAATAACGGTGTGTACATAGCGCGCCTGAAATTGCCCCAATCCCAAATCCACCCAAAACTCCCAAAACATCGTGTGCATTGGTCGCAAACTCACAGTGATCTCAACGCCGTCATCGGCGAGGATGAGCGCCGCGTAGGAGGTAGCCAGCTCAGCAGTAGACATTTTGATGGTGTTGTTTGTCGAGGCGCAAAGATGCTGAGTCTCGGGAGGGCTGTTCGATCGTGGGATGATGTCCAAGCTAGAAATTCGCGGAGAGGGAAATTTAATTAGTTGTGGGCAATTCAAAAAATGCCCTGGGACCCTACAAAGCTGGGCAGCTGGCAAGCGACTGGCAGCGGCTTGGGTGCCAAGACTTTTGGGCTTTCTGCCTGGTCTGTGCACGCTTGGAGACTGCAAGAGAGACAGCCCCACGATGTCCAAACCAGCGGTTCGCAACCCGAACCCGAAGGTTGGTGGTAGGACTGACTGCCGCTACCGCCCAACAGGCACGTGCTGGTCTTGCCGTCGCACTTGTACCGGATCGGGACGACTGATGTTCCCCAGTTGACCATGGCCTGGAATTTGGGGAAGCATTTGGCGCCCAGCCTTGCCAAGACGAGTGGTCGACAAGCTTGGGCGACAAGCTTCCCGCCAGGCCTCGACCCTTGTCGGGAGTGCTGCCCCAAGAGCCCCACCATGGAGCCCCTTCGCCCCGCCGCCAATTCATGCACCCACTGACGTCGCCGCTGTGGATTCGGGGCGCTATAGGCCTTCTCCTGCCGTAGCGGAGTGCCTGCCGACATGGCAGGTGCTGTAGGAGAATGGAAGCATCCATCTGCATTTCTGGCAACCAGCACTCCAGCAATTCCGCAAAAACCAGAAGAGATCAACAAGGGAAAGCGCACGAATCAGGAGGCAGCGTTCGTCAACAAACTATTTGGGGGCCCCTTTGACAACTCCTTGGAAAGGGGAAACAGACGCCATCAACCGGACGACAACTTCCAACTCGCATTACACCTCGGGATCAAAGAAAGCTTGGTGCGGTCGACTTGAACAAGGAACCGCTGTTTCGAACATTCCCTTGCTCCAGCAACACCAGCCTTTCCCAATTGCTTGGCTGCGTCTTTCTCTTCACAACAATCCTTTCGCACCTTCTCTTTTCCTTCTCTGCCGATCAACCAACATCGATCCTCGAACGACATCCAAGTTAACGAAAACGAGCCAACTTTGACATCGCAACCGACTTCACCGACTTTTACCCATAAACACACCACACATACACATTGCGACAATGGAGACTCCGGCGATGCCCATGCCGAAAGATGAGCGGGAACAAGCTATTCTCGACAAGCTCTCAGCCATCCGCGATCAGCTGCTGCTTCTCAAGAGAGACCGAACAAAATACATCCGCACTCAAGATGTGATAGTACACTATGATGAGGTTGTCGAGCAGGTCAAGGAGCTCAACGCCATCAGGAAAGGGGAGAAGGTGACCGAGACCAGAGGTATGCGCATCCTCCATAGGCCACCCTCTTCTCCCATTTGAACAAAGAGATCTAACACAACCCAACAGTCGACAGAGTCCTTGAAAGCTGCCTACAGCTTCTCTCCCTCTTCTTCATGACGATCGGCCGCACACAAGAAGCCCCCGCGGCCTACGCATTGACCTCGACCATCAAGCGATTACTCGACCACCTGACCGAGGCCGACCTCTACTCAGCCAAGGACCTGAACAGCATGGCCCACACCCTCTCGCAGCTCGACAAGGTCATGACAGCCTCGAACCCCTCCCACTCGCCCTACATTGTGGAGCTTCTGGCCAACCGGCTGGAGCTCTGCCACAGCTCGCTGGACAACCTGAAGAAGAGGGTGGACGAGCTGCAGGATCCGCTACAGAGCATCCATGAGAGGCTGATTTCCATACTACGGTCCATGTCACTTGCGAACACCAAGGCGAAGGTAAGGACGCACAAGGGCGGACGGATACGAGAATGGGGGATGAGGGGTAAGCTAATAGGTTACACAGTTCTCGGCATCGGAGGTCCAGAGGCTACAAGCGCAGGTCAAGGAGATTGACGAGTCGAGGGTGGATGGCAACTTTGTCGGGCCAGACGGTGAGGTTCTTCGCGGTAGCGAGAGGGTGTCGCATTTGGTGGATGTCTGCCTTAAGTGGTCCGAGATCGTTCTCGAGAGGTACGTACAACTAGCCCACATACCATTGCCAGCCAGTCATTAACCCCCACCTAGGAAAGGAGTTATCCCCGAGGCCTTCAAGTCTAGGCACGAGCAGCTTGTCAGCATCCGTAACGAGCTCGAGAAGCTGTCCATCACCCAGGCCTGGTCGCTGCGCGAGACGGACCTGTACGACTACCAGCGCAAGCTCGACAAGATAGATGAGAGCCGAGTCGATGGCAACTGGCTGGACGACGAAGGAAAGCCCGCCGAGCTGTACGTCCAGCGTACGCTGCTGTACCTCATCAGGAGGAGCTATGGCTACATTTACTACCTGATGATCTCGTCGGAGCCGGTATCGGAGGCCCTGCTGCCGATCTATAACCAGCTCCAGACGCTGAAACGGTGCCTGATTGAGGTGAAGGACTCGGGCGGTGTCAGCTCGGTCAGGGAGCTGTATCCTTATAGCATGAAGGTATGTTTCTCATTGTTTCCCCAATCGTGCGATGGCCACTGGACAGTGAGTAACGTTGGATTACAGCTTAACTCCATCGACAACATGCGCGTCGATGGCAAGTTCATGGTCGGCGGCGATATACCCGAGGGCCAAGGGAGCGTTAGCGCTTTGCTGGCTGAGTGCTACGATCTTTCCTACGAGTTGAAGGTGATGGCTGAAGAGATGGAGGAGAGGGAGAAGGATAGCTCCTCGTAATCAACCCTGAGCGAAAGTTTCGATAATATAGACTTGGGGGCTTTACGGCATTTGGTACTCAGCAGCTCTGGTTTCCTTTTTCTCATTTAGCGGCGTCTGCTTTTACCAACAACACATTATGGGATTTCGAATTGAAGGAATTCCTCACCATCAGCTGCGCTGTATCATTCCTCTGTTGTTCGCTGGCAAGCTAGCAGTTAAAACTTCACTTTCTGTGTGTTTGTCTGGCGACGAGAGCGTTACGGCTGTGCTCTCTTCCCTATCTTATCTTCATTTGCATATTACCTCCTTATATCACCTGGAAGGGGCACAGGAAAGAAGAGCATGCGAGTCGGCCTCTGTGGCACACACGTTAGTCCAAGGAGCATGAAGAGGCGCGTGGAGGCTTAACACGGCTACGGTCACGGCTTCTGATAGTCAAGGATTATTTTATCAAAAGGAGATTCTAATGCCTCTCGCGTCTTCAATTGTCCGTTCACTCATTATCCTTGAGTCTTTGCTGTTTCTCTTAGGGCAATCGCTTCCACGTTGCACAGCCATTGGGCCGCGCCCCTTCTTACTACCTTGCAAGTCCTATGTCGTCTTTTACTTCCATCTCACCACTGCAGAGAGAAAGCCAAAAAAAAAAAAAAAAAAAAAAAAACGAAAACAAGATTGACAGTAAGCAGGGCGCTTACTATTTTCCTCGGGAACGTAATACCTCGGAAGACATGTCTGACATTCCGGAATCCCAGCCTTGCTCTTGCTCGAAAGAGAATTCGTGACGTTGCAAACCGAGTGAGTCGAACACGGGAGGGGGACCTCTTTCGTGGACCGCCCGGGGACCCGGGGTACAGTACAGTACGGTACACTGAAGAAGAGACGACCCGATCCTCAATGGGGGTACCACTGCAGTTGAGCTATCTGAGCTATCTGAGCTATCTATCTGGTCCCGAGGAAGAGGAGATCCTGCCAAACTACCGAGGTCGGGAGGCCTGGAAATGGTATACGCTTATCCAGGCAGGCGCGGCGGCCTGGAGCAGGTTGGTAGGTACTGGTGCCAGATTTCGTCCGGTGTGTGGTGTTTGATGTAACACATTTTGAGATGGTGGACTCAAAAGAGAGAGAGAGGTCTGGTGTGAACATAGGTCTCCGGGTCGGGGAATTTGCGAGTATCTGCCCGGCTTCATTGGATGTGCGAGTAGGTAGATCACTGTTTTTTTTGATTGTTACCGATGAGCGTGAACCTGGCACGGTGACATTGAAGTCTTGTAGCATATGGATGATTCCAAACCGAAGCAGGCGGAGGGAAGAAAGAAAGATGTAGGTAGAGCAAGTTGGTGCATGGGCAAGGGAGTATTAGCTCAGTCATGTGTGAATGGGTGAGAGCATGTTGATTAAAGGCTTGAGATCGTGGAGGTTATGTGGATCTCTGCCTCTCTCTATGTGTGTTGTGTGTGTGTGTGTGTGTGTGTGTCGCCGTTGATTCCCAAAGTGTACGTCTACACAACTACGTGTTTGGATCGGGTATAGAGTAAAGCAGGTTGTATTGGTATCATACTCTATCAAAACCAACTCGTAAACGTTCAAGGAGAGACAAAATCATTACAGCCACCACCGTCGTAAACATCAACGAAAGCAACATAACATGAAGCCATCCAAAAGCATAACGTCGTATCTAAGTAGCAGGTAACCAAAGGGTAAATCATGATGAAAGAATATCCAAATCAAGAAGAAAGTAGGGAAAGGAAAGACATAAAAACGTAAGGAAAGGTCATTAATCATCATCAGTCATCATCCCATCCGTATCCATCATCTTCGTTCATCCTCACCATGCCATCACTCATCAGCCATCCATCATCACCAACACCCTCACCAACTACGACCACCACTAACCTCAACCAGTGGCAACCACCTCTTAGACCCTAAGTTTCGCCATCCCCCTCTTCCTCCTCTTCGGCCTTTCAACCTCCCTTCCCACCTCACTATCCCCATCCCCATCCATCAACCGTCCACTCAACAACCCCATAACCAACCCCGTCCAACTCCCCCTTCCCTCCAGTACTCCCTCCACCTTCCTCACGATCCTCTCTACCGCTTGCGCGTCGGTACCACTGATACCCCATTGGCCTGTACCAGCTATTTGCTTTAGGCCGTTGCCGTGATGGTCGTGGTAGATGAACTCGCCTCTTCTGGAGTGTAGTTTACGATCGCGGGGGTCCAACGGTTGGCCGTCGGGGGTGAAGCGGTCGGGGAGGATTTCGAGGGTTGAGTCACTGTCATCTGAGTCCTCGTGGTGCCGGGCAGAAGGAGAGCGGGACCGATCACGACGAGAGAGAGAGCCGGATGATTCAGGGACAGAAGGGGCGGGGGCAGAGCGGTACTTGGCAGGCACCAAAGCGTTTAGTTCCCTATCCAGCCGGTCTTCGAAATCGGAGACGTCAGAGTTATCGTCGGGGTCGACGCCCGAGATCCGCTTGGCGGCTTCTTTGGCCATTTGCTCTTCGTGATGGCGTTGGAGGGTTTGTGAGGATTTGGGGGAGAGGGGGATGAAGGTTACTGATTTTGAGGCGGGGGGTTGCTGGTTGTCTTTGGGGGTATTTGTTGATGTGGGAGAGTCGGTTTCTGAGAAAAAAGAGGAGGAGGAGTCGGTTGGGGTGGGAGGGTGGAGGGTGGTTTTTAGACCTAGACCATCTGAGAGGGGGGTGTTAGTATCGTTGTCAAACTCTTGTGGTCATGAAACTGGGTGATGGTGAGGAAAAGGAGTGAAGGGGCTGTTGACGGCCACAAAGAAGGTGAAACCAAAAGACAAATAACCAAGGAAAGTTCACTAAGAAAACGCACCCTTCTTTCTCGTCGTACCACTGCCACTGCCACTGCCACTGCCACTACCGGCACCGATGTCAACAACACCTCTCGACCGCCTAGGCCTTGACCTAGGCATGTGCATCGAGCGGTGACGGCGTTCTTCTCTTCCATCCCTCTCCCACTCATTACCCGTAGTAGGGGACATTGGCATATCTCTAGTAGATCTGGGAGATCTTGTACTCACATCTTCAGGACGGTTCCTTCCGATCACCGACTGCGACTGCGACTGCGAAAGATGCGATGGCGCACCCACCATCAATGAAGCCGGTACTCCCTGGGGAGCCCTCAGTGCTGGGGGAACTTCTTGCGGAGGAGGGACTCCCTGGGGAGCAGAAGCGGGAGGTGGTGGTGCCGCAGCTGAAGCGCCTTTGCCCGGGACCAGTACCGGTGGTACTTCAGGACCCGGAGGTGGAGGATAGCTAGCAACGTAATCTTGCGGGTTGTAAGGCTGGTATTGCTGGTACTGCTGCTGTGGTTGCTGAACTGGTTGCTGCACCGGTGGCGGCTGTGAAACCGGTCCCGGCACTGGCATCGGCATCGCCTCCGGCCCCACCGGGTACGGTGTTTGGAACTGATTTACGTCAGTGAAGTTGATGTTCGGAAGCTGCGTGAACCCATTCGACGAGCGCTGTGGCTGTAGTTGTGGCGGTGGTGGTCCCGACTGTGGTGGTGTAGCTGTTGGAACCGAAGCAACAGCAGGGGCGACAGCAGGAGGAGTTGGGGGTACTGGGGGATATCCGCCTGACGCGTGAGGAGGCGAGGCTGGCCGCTGCTGGTAGAACGGGTCGGTGGGAGCGGTTTGTTCCTCGTAACCTGTGTTTCTTGTTAGTATCGATGACTCCAGGAGAGTCTCATAGAAAGACAGATGGCAGATAGAAAGATCACTCACGTCGACGTTCCCGTTCCCTCTCCCGTTGTCTTTCCATCCTCTCTCTATCGCTATCCCTACTGTTTCTTCTCTCCACCAGCCCAATGTCCCTTTCTTCCCTCTCTATCTCCTTATCCCTTCCCTTATCCCTATCTCTCTCCCTCTCCCTCTCCTTCTCCTTTTCCTTTTCTTTCTTATCCTTATTATTCTCGCCCAACTTCTTAATCCCAATAGCCGCTGCCCCCGCCGCCGCGGCGCCAGCAGCCAGCCTTCCCAACCGACTCTTACTCCTCGCCGGTTTCTTCTCTGGACTCCTACTATCCTTCCTCTCCCTCTCTCTCTCCGGGTCTCTACTCTTCGCCCTCCGCCTCCTCATCCTCTCCTCTTCGCTATCCTCACCATCAGAGTAATAACCAACTTCCTCCTCCACCTCCTCTCTTGGTCTCGGTACCAACAGCGCACCACCTCTCTCCTCATCTCTCTCCCTCTCCCTCTCCCTCTCCCTCTGCCTCCTCCTCCTACTCCTTTCCCGACGGCGTTCTTCATTTCTCGCCCTCTGCTCCTCCGCCGCCGACTCATACCCCGTGGCAATCCCGTTATCATCGTAGTCTTCAACAGCAGATAGTAACTGCGGCGTTGGCGGTGGTTCCTTATCGCGTTTCTGTCTTTCATGCCTTGCACTTGCCACCGCCGCTGCGCCTGCTACAGCAGCAGCTCCAGCAGCGGTAGCAAGCGCCGCTTGTCTCTTGTTGCTCTTACTATGTGGCTGCTGTTGTTCATTACGAACGGGCACGGGGTTCGTTCCGTACTCAACCAAACCTAAGGATTCAGGATCATCAGCGACGGTCCTCTCGGATTGGGCATGGTTATTATGGGAGGAAGAGGGTAATGCGGACCGATGTTGGCTTCTGCTCCTGCTTCTGGACCTATAGTCGCGATCGCGGTGATCGTATTCGTCGTCATAAAACTCACGGTCTCGGTCGTCGGGGGCGTGGCGCGAACGCGACCGCTCCTTCTTCTCCTTGTGCTTGTCGTACATCTTCTTGGCCGCGGCACCGGCTACTCCAGCGGCCACGATCTCCGCACCCGTCTTCAGCTTCGAGTGGTGTCTACTACGATCGCTGCTGGAGCTGCGGCTGCGGGATCGCGAGCCATGGCGCGACTTGCTCCGCTTGTGGCGGTAGTGCTGCACGACACCAACAGCGGCGGCGGTACCGAGGGCCGCCTTAGCTACGGAACCAGCGCGGGACTTGGACCGCTTGCGGCTGGGAGAGCGGGAATAGTCACTCTCGCTGTAGCGACGGGGAGGACGACCGCGCTCCGCCTCTTCCTTCTCAATCTTCTTAGATTCGTAGTACTTGGCGGCACCAGCAGCGGCAAGCGCAACAGCAGCGATACCCAAGCCGGTCTTGATGCGGGAGTGCGAGCGAGAGCGCGAGCGAGAACGGCGATCGTGCTCGTCGTCCGAGTCACCGTGGCGTTCCTTGTAGGCGCTGTGGGCGCGGCGGACGGCTTCGGTGCCCAGGGCGCCCAGAGCAGCGC
>RAON01000290.1:0-23617 GCA_009805295.1 Neurospora sp. FGSC 6877
TGGGTAAGCAATGCCGGTGGCGAGAGTCCGGCCGAGGTGAGTGTTGCGGCCGGAGGCCACCGGGCATCTTGAGGCTGGTGTCAAGCGTTGAGGCTCTGCTAAGCCTTGCGACCCTAACCCCTGGACTGTGGTCAATGTCCGTGTGACAACCGGAGCCTAAGCCGACTCCGAAAGAGCAGTGGTGCCCAAAACGAGACAACACCGGACGCGCAAGCAGGTGCACTTTGTTGAAGCAGACTACCGTCTCGGCAGTCGATCCACACATGGACCTCAGTCATGTATATATATATATCGAGGGTCTCCCTCTCATCATTCACCTACTCTCCTTTGCTCTTCAGTCAATCAATCAAGGAATTCTCTTGTCGATCCTCTGCCCCAAATTCCCTGTGCCCACTCATGTGCTCCAACACACTTCGCCGAAGGAACAAAGCCCCCGATGCCGGACACTCGGCCGGAGGTGGTGGACAAGGTTGCTGAGTGGAAGACCTTTAGGTTGGAAGCTCTCTGCCAAAGCTGCCATCTGCTGGACACTGGCCGCACCCTTCACGCTCACGCCCAAGAGTTCCGTCTCTCTGAGGCGAACAGGCGGGCCGAGTTGGAGACAGCTGGTGGAAGGCCTCGGAAGTCTAGGGATCCGAGGAGGGTGCGTTCGGATTCATTCCGGGCCACTCGACTTGGTTCTTTAGATTCTCGGTAAGTGCTCCTTCTTCTCTGTCTCTTTGCTGACTTGATTTATAGGTATATAAAATCTTTGTGTTGTTCAGTTATGTGTGTATTTTCGTTTTGCTTCGTGTTTTCTCTTGTTTTGCTTCGTGTTTGCTCTTGTTTTGCTTCGTATTTTGCTCTTGTTTTGTTTTCGTTCTTACTTTCTGCTTTTGGTTTCTGCTATTGGTTTGGGCTTTTGGCTTGTGGATATTTGTGTATAGATGAGTTCAAGTTTGATGTAGTTAGTTTGGCCTGACTTGGCACCAGCAGGGCGTCACACCCAAGCCTCTGCCTGCTGGCTTCTGGTTGTTGGTTTCGCTTCGTTTCCCAACATCACCCTCAGGGGTCCCGAATGGGCAGTAAGGCGCTATTTCAGGTCTAGATAGTTAATGAGACTTTTTGCTTTCCTCATGATCACTGTCCTTTGCTTGTGATATGTACTAAGCTACTAGAAAACGCCTCTTGAATCATCTGCTTGCTACTGGCCGACTTTTACGATCCAATCAGGGATTACCTATGTAAGCTAGATCAGATAGAACCAACATACCAACCAGGTTGGACCCGAAGGGAGAGGACCCGAAGGGAGAGGACCCGAAGGGAGGACCCGAGATGAAGATTCAGGTCCACGGGTCCGGTATATCGGGTCCATGAAGGCCGGTATATAAAGACGGCCTTCCCAGGCCTCTTTAGATACTGGCTCTTCAGCAAGCAATAGCTTTACAATCGACCAGTACCTTTTGGCTACTACGACTGTTGTTCTTATTCCCAGCGATATACTCCTGTGCTCGTAGCGGTTCGTCACACCGACAAGCTTCCGATAACAAAAAGGACTGGCATGTCGTCCTATATTTGCATTCGTTGATAATATGGATAATAAGATGGGCAATGTTGAGCTAAAGTGGTGTACATTCATAACGTAAGGTACGCACATGGCACATGCAGCCAGTTCGGGAGGTCCCGTCAGTGCGTTCCACACTCCACAGCTGGGCTTGCGGAGAATATCGCTGTCTTGTGCGGAGTTGCCGCTGTGCCCATCAAGCAGCTGTATACACCCCGGTGCTGCATCGATTGAATGTGGTCCTGATGTGGGAAGACGCCTGGACGTATGTTATTCCTCCCCCTTGGAAAGGATAACAGAAATAGGAGATCTGATACAAGGTTGCCTCTACTTGTACTGTTATACAAGAACTATTGCGACTCCGATGATGCGAAAGACGGGAACGTTTGGCCTATGCACAAGTGACCTCCATCTCCTCCTTATACTTCTGCCTACCGGGATCCTGCTTATGTGGTATGTACGGATGCCGATCGCGGGAGCTTATGGTGGAGATGTTGTACATAGCCTGGAAACAAGATGTAAGGAGGATGACGGAAAATAGGTGACGAAGTAGGGTAGGTAGTTGCGGAACTTGCGCTTCGAAGTTTGATCGGTGAGGGTATGGGTTCAGAAACTGTCACAAAGCTCGTCGGTGCTTGTTGTCGACGGGAGTTGGAGGAGGCTCTCGAGGGCCGTGCATACATGGGCAGCATGGAGGTAGCATTGTAGTGTACAGTGGCCCCGGGATCCGGATTCCACCCATCAAATGTCGGGACGGGCTGGACTGGAATCTGGATGGACATCTGGTAGCCGGGATGTCTCGCTTTGTTCCACCATTCTTGTCCCCCATTTTCCCGATAGCCGAAAGTTCGCAGGGTACTTGCTGTGATTTTGACATGGAAGATAAACATTGTCACTACGGGCAAGGAAATACATCGAAACCGCAGTACCGGTAGGGCGGCATGTGGACAGGGATCATTGGTAATGGTACATCACCTTCAGTGGCTCGTGCGAGCTTCCCTGTAGCGGCATGGCAGAACCATAGCATCTCAACCCCATGTCCTCCCATGTTAGACAAAGGGATGCCAAGGCTGGGCGACGTTGTAGATCTTGTCTTTCGTCTAGCATTTCATGTATCGGTACATCTGACGTTGGTCGTCAACGGGGAGCGTAGATCGAGGTTCAGTCCGACGACTGGTGTGGTTGAATAGGTTCGGTAGCAAAGGTGTAATGAGGCAGTAAATGACTGTGGTGCTCCAGTATTTGTCGAGACTGGTCGGGTTTGCTGGAAAAGGGACATTGGGTATGTCTTTCGATGCGTTGATGTGATGTCGTTATGGTTAATTATTACTTGGATGGTTCAGATATTAGCAATCTGGCCTCGTAGGAGCTTTGCGGAATGTTTGGGTTGCTTGATGCATACCTCTACATGTACTTGACATCTCAACTTGATGGCCCGATTGGCGATGTCAGAGTGGAGTGGTAGGGTGGTACGCAGGAATTTTGAAAGACCGTATTCGAGAACGCTGAATGGAGGTTTGACAAAAACGGTCACCATGGTCAGGTCAGGCACAATGGACAAAACACAAAAAAGTAAAAAAAAAAAAAAACAAAAAAAAAAAAACAATTGGCATGTTCCACATATGCGTGGAAGTTCAAAAAAGAAGAACCGCATTTCGCCGCCGGGAATTGAGCCCGACGTGGGGGTCGAACCCACAACCTTGAGATTAAGAGTCTCACGCTCTACCGATTGAGCTAGCCGGGCGAGTGCGAGATAGTTCGATGTTTCGGTGGTTGGACGCAGTATCTATTAAGCACAACATGCCAAAATCATGGCTCCGAGAGAAGACGAAGAAATGTTCACGATGGTCGATTGTGCACAGCCTGAAACACCGAAACACCGAGTTTGACTTGCAGTTGTGCTCGTGGTTGCAGTGCATGAGGGGATGCGACAGGTAAGGACAAGCCAATCCCAAGCCCTGGGAGGCACCGTAGACGTGGCGGCTTGCAGGGAGAGGTACCGTCCACGAATGAACGACTCGCTGCCGATGATGCTCAAGGTACACCTCGGCTCGAGGGACGCCAACGAACCATCATCAGCTTCATTAGTCATGATGACGGCAATACCACTTTTTGCCGCTATCCCGGTCGCCGAATGCGTCAAGTTCACCTTCCACTACAAGAACTGGACACCAAAGGCCCTCATCAATCTGCCACAACACCAGGCCAGCAAGGAAACAGCAGACATGTCAAACAGGAATTCAACACAGCACGAGCGAGAGCCAGCGCCGTCTTATCGCCAGTCGTTCGACACTCTGGCGCACATCCCCGCAGACCCAAACTCGTCGGAATTCAGGGCAAGCCGGATTGACAACTTTTGGATCAAGGTCTTTCCACCAACGTAAGGTTTCACCGCATCCGAATCCGCATGTCATCCAGCCATCACGAACGGGATTGACGCTCATGGAAGCTCTGCTAACGCATCACACTACCTCCCTTCCAGGCCGAAATGTTACATTTGCCAAGACAAAACAGAAACAGCGAAGCTACTCTCGAGACCGGGATGTGATCACAAGATATGTGGCAAATGCCTGATCAAGGTCTTTGAACGAGCCGTCAACGACAAAAAATGCATGCCGCCGAGCTTCTGTCCTCATGGTGAGGTGTCGCCCGACATGGCGCCCGGCTTGTTCGACGACGTGTTCTTGGCGCAATGGAACGAGAAGTACTTTGAGTATTTGGAGCAGACGGTGTCGTCATGATTGCTATTTGGCGTCCTGACGACGGTACAGTTTGGACATACGGAAATATGGAAACGTTCGACAATTGGCACCATGGGCGACCCGATCCGATTTCTCGAAACGGCCAGGACATGGAGCGACACTTCAGCAATAAACAAAGGTGTCCGACTCCGACAGAACTCCCCTCATTGAACTCGCTATGCTCGGTGAATCGCTCTGGCCTCGGAAATGCTTGTCAAGATGGGGCGCGGGACAGATTAATCAATGAACACGGATGTTAAACGCATCTAACTCCAAGGACCCCGAGGACCCTGGATCAGGATTTTCGAATAGAGCGACAGCCTCCAGGCACCAACGACTAGCGTTGAAAGGCGTTTAGGGCTACAAATGTTGACACCATCGCCGACAGGATGTACGCAGTACCAGGACGCATGGATTCGTTCCTTTTCTTTTCGAGATATGAATCTCAAACTTCGATTGTTCCTCTTTTCTTCTTCTTCCCCTTTCGTTCACGCAAGAAACAACCCGAGTTCGTTCCTACAACCCCCCCTTCCAAGTTCTTCCTCGTGGCTTGCAAAGCCAAGTTTCAACGTCTATCACTATATCTGAGCCGACGGACGCCGTTCCCATTCCCGAATCTGATGCTCCTCCCAATCCAATCTCATCTGGAACCATCCAATCTCTACATCCACCAGCTCCGGCTAGCAACAACCTCCGGATTCCCCTCCAGAACAAACTTCAGGGGCGGCAACGGTCACGGGTACGCTTCGATCAACTACTATCCGCCCTACCTCCTTCAAACTACCACCTCTTCCCACTTACAGCTGTTTCATGGGCCTAAATCCGACGGAACCTGTAGCAGATGGCCCGCCATTTGGGGACGTAGCCGACATGCCATCCGAGTGGCATCCTCCTCTTCCTCGCGATCGTCGCTCCTTTCCTCGCGAGATTGTTCCCGTTATCGTCACGAGCGAAGCCCGAATGACGCTATGGGGCCTCTATGGATGCTACAAACGTGGTGAGGAGCATGTCTGGCGCCCAAAAGTTGGTGACCGAGAAGATGCGACCGGTCCCGGAGGCCAAGTTCATGGTCGTTGGTTGCGAGACTGGGACAAGCTTAACCACAATCGCCGGTTGAGGTCTGACAATGAACGACATCTCAGGCAAACGGCAATGTCGATTGGTCGCTATTCGCCTGTTCTCTCAGCATATTCTCAAGGACACGGCCATATCCTTTGCGAACCCGACTGGGACATGGCCGAAACAGCTGGGAGCGGTGGCGCAAACAGGTACCCGGTGGTCTCGAGCCCAGAAGCACGACAAACATCCAGCCGTTATCAATTCGAGCAGCTGCCTGCTGAAGTCTGGAAGATGATCGTGGCATACCTTGTATCTGTCAGCTATGCGTACAGTTTCATCACGCTTGATTACCTCCACTATCCGTCTGCGGAGGGAATGGATGTTGCCGGAGCCAGATTTTTCTCCCTTGTCCAACAGATGGTGCCGGTCTGGCCGACAGCAAGATCATCATCAGGCTCCTCCAACGCAACTGCTCCAGTCGCCCGAGACTCCGCGCACCTGGCCCTCGCAAATACGAACCGCTTCTTCCAAGAGATTGCGTACGAGCGGTTTTTCGGCGAGAATACGTTCATTTTCCACCAGTCCACATCGTCAATCCCCTTCAGCTGGACCAAGTCGGAGGATTTTACAATGGCAATTTTGGTCACACATCATTGCGTGCTCCGGGCCGGATGATGAGCCGGGGAAGCCCCTTTTCGGGCTCCTTGGACTTCTCGGCCCCCGCGCAGCGAGATGTTTGCGGAAAGCCCACCTGGTTATCGCCTCCCCTCCGACCGAAAGTGACGACACCGAGGCAATGACCAAGCTCGTCAATATGGTTGACTCGACCGCCACCCTTTTCCTGCCGGAAGGCCACGAGGTTGACGATAAGGGACGCGAAAAGCTTGCTATTTCCTTGCACTTATACTCCTCACACCAGTCACCGGAATACAGAGACAGAGGCAAATCTCATCCCGTACGCCCTTGCCGCCAACTGGCCGCCCTGTAGGTTGATGTCAACCCGATCACAGGACGCATGGAAATAGGTCTCAGAAGTGGTCATACAGTACTCAGAAAGGTCGACCCACCATGGATGCCGTCCAACAAGTATCACAAAGTACTCGAGCCTTTGCGAAGATTGAGCGGGCGGGTGAACAAGTTGTGGGCGTCGGGCTTGGACATCACGCCGGATTTCCTGGAGGAGATTGGCTTGCGAGTGGGCAAGACGAGTGCGAGGAAAGACTTGACTGTCCCGCTTAGGCGTTCGAGGTGGAAGGTTTTGACGGCAACTTCAAGATGATTTCGGTTGTCCTGGTTGTCTACGGTAGTTAGAGCGCGCTGCCAGCCACCTCCGCCTTCCCCTCATGCATCTTTTGCCTCTTGCCTCCCCCCAAATCTTCCCCGCGCCAGCCCAACCCCAACTGGGCTTTATAAGTTCCCTTTACTGGTTACTTTTTCAGTGGTCCGTTGGTGCGACTGGTGAGCATGTCCTGTCCGACCACCGGAAGATATGGGTTCAAATCCCACGTGGGCCACTCTTTTTCTCTTTTTTTTGTTTTTCTTTTGGACTTTTCTCAACCTGAATGTTTTGAGAAGGGACGCTGTCGAGCTGGGGAAATGGACAGCAGAAAAATGCTGTACAAACTTGCGAGTGGTATGAAGTAGGCGAGACGGATTTGGAACCCAAACATCATGTACCTCAAAACAAGGAGAAGAACCAGAACACTTCTACCAAACATAGAATGAGTCCAAAAGAACCTGCAGTGTTTTCGGGGTATAACGGGAAGTAGTCGATGGTGAAGTTACCCTTGTTGAATGGAGGGCATTCTTTGTGTTTGCCGATTCCAAGCTTGATGTTACTCTTTGGAAACAGAGATAGGTTGGGCTATGCGTGGGCCCCAAGAGCACTTGCGAGGGCGAAGCCCAAGCTCGGGAAGTTTTTCATCATGCTTGCTGGGTTGTTCAGGATGAGAAATTGGATGGTATACTGCATTTGCTGTAAAACGGGGAGATGTTGAAGTTTATATCCATGTCCATTATGGACACTGACACTCCGTGATGATGTGCAAGGTAGGACATACCAGAGTTCCGGGAGGATTTTGAGGATGAACGGAGAGGACGGGAGCGCAATAAGCTGCAGTCAGCAAATACTAAGAGTTCCATAGGACACACTCGACCAAGTTCGGTTCATGAACAAAACATAACCGGAGCAGGAACCGGCAGTAAAATCATCCAGGCAAAGAGCTGGGCTCAATATTCAACTGGTGCAACTTAGTCAGGCCTTGGTCTGAAAAGAACAACGAGCGAAAATGATGATTGATGAAGGAGATGTCGACTTGTTGTCGAGTACAGTGTAGCAGCGCTTGCACACGGACCCCAGACCTACCGGTTTAGGACAGCTCTTTCAAAACGCTTGGGCCACCCGCTTTGTCAAAGACCCTTGTCTGATGCTGTCGTCTGGGTCCACATCTGACCCACCGGCCCCATCTGTTCGCGTGTGTTCGATCGCAGCCACGTTCCTTCACGACGCGATCACCAACGTCATCCATCGTATTTTATCTGTCAAGGTACTGAAGAGCTTTGTGATTCTTTTCATCTGTCGCCGAGGACTTCGGAAATTTAAGTCAGAAATTCATTACGATTGCGACACCAAAACCACAACCATCACCCCAACTTGACCTGCATCTTCCCTGAATCAGCATGCCTCCCAGCAAAAAGGTCGCCGATGCGACAATCGAGACAGAAATCGCAGATGCCGTGCGCCGCATCTACCACGGTCCGCAGGAGTTAACCGTCAACGCTGTGCGCGAAGCCGTCGAAAAGAAGCTTAAACTTGGCGAAGGCTTTCTCAAAGATGGCGACTGGAAGGCAAAGAGCAAAGAGCTCGTCATGGACGCTCTCGTGCGTAGCCGGCGATCCAGTTGAGGCAGTAGTGAAAGACAACAGTCAATTGCTGACAGGGGAGTACCCATCGTAGGCCAGGATAGAATCCGACGAAGCTGAACCGTCCCAGGCCGCTCCAGCGAAACCAAGCCCCAAGAAATCGAAAAGCAACGCCAAAGCCAAAGCGCCTGCGAACAAGCGCGCAAGGAAGGAGGCGACACCTTCCGAAGAGTCAGAGTCCGAGCTAAGCGATCCCGAGGATAGCGAAGAGGAGGCATTTGACGACGATGGATCCGAAGAGGAATCGACCAAGAAGCGCAAGGCGACAAAGGCGACGGGCAGGAAGGGGAAGGGCGTATCCGATGACGAGGACGAAGAGGAAGCCGAGGAGAGCGAGTCCGAAAGACCCAAGAAGAGAGCGAAACCCGCCGCCAAGGCTGCCAAGGGCAAATTAAGCAAGAAGGCCGCCGCTGTGAAGAAGAAGGAGGTCGAAGCATCCGATGCAGAGTCCCTGCTTAGCGAAATCGACGAGGCAGGACTGGAGGACGAGGACAAGTCAAGCGAGCTATCGGACGCCATGGATGTCGACACTCCAAAGGAGAAGGACACAAAAGATGAGGAGACAGAGGCGGAGAAGGAGACGAAACCGGCCTCAGACGACGAGAGCGAGCTTTCCGAAGTCATCGACGAGCCCCCCAAAAGGAAAGCCAAAGCCAAAAAGGGCGCGTCTAAAGACTCGTCTGAGTCCAAGCCTACCAATGCTCCACCCGCCGACAACGATGACGAAAGTTCCATGTCCGAAGTCTTCGACGAGCCTCCGAAGCGCGGCGGCAAGGGGCGCGGCAAATCCAACGAGGCCGCCAGCAGCACCACCAAGGGCCGCAAATCCAAGCCCGGCTCCGCCGACCTTTCTCCCGACGAGACGCTGATCAAACAGCTTCAAAGCCAGCTACTCAAGTGCGGCATCCGCAAGATCTGGCCAATCGAGCTCAAGAAGTACGGCGATGACACCAAGGCGAAGATCAGGCATCTCAAGAACATGCTCACCGAGATCGGCATGACCGGGCGGTTCTCCGAGTCCAAGGCCAAGGAAATCAAGATGCGCAGGGAGTTGGAGGCGGAGCTGGATGCCGTGAAGGAGGGAGAGCAGAGCTGGGGATTGGGCAATGGCGGGAGGCCCAGAAGGAGGGCGGCGGCTAAGGTGAAGAGTTTGAAGCTTGAGAGTGATTCTGAGGATGAAGAGGAGGATGAGGAGGGTGGGGATGGAGAGGACAAGAAGGAAAAGAAGCAGAAGAAGAAGGCTGAAAAGGAGGGTAGCGGTGAAGAGGATGGGGATGATGACGATGTGGTAGAGGAGGACAACGAAGACGAAGACGACGAGGATGACGACTCAGAAGATGGGGAGCCAAAGGCAAGGGTTAAAGGCCCGGCCAAGCACAGAGCGGATTTCGCTTTCCTGGGCTCTGAGAGCGAGTCCGATTAAGTCACGGCGATTTCGATATGGAGCAAGACACAGGACAGGGTCTTGTACCACCACCACCAGTTTTTCATGATCATGTCTTAAGCGTGTACGATTCAGCGTGTTTTATACCCTTTTGGTTTTGTATGATTATCAAAGTTACGCAATGGGTGAACGATAATACGGCACAGAGGAGGCAGACAGGTTCAGTGATGGGGATTACTTTGTGGCGTTCATTCTCTGAGCTATCAGGCTGAAGACTGCGACGGAACTTAGGAACAGGACGGCGTTGTAGAACTAGTAGTATCATGTCAGGTCAGCTTATTATGGTTGAAGCAGCAGCATCGGAATGTGACGTACTGCTTTTCGGGACACGTCTCTTTCTTCACTGTCTGTTCTGGCCTCGATGAAGAGACGACGAAGGTTGGGGAAGTTGGCCTGTTGTAGTTAAGCCTCTCAGTCTTAGCAAAACGGATATTTGGGGGATCTCAGCAACAAGGATGAGTCTTGTGGAGCATTACCATTGTCTTGTGCTGACACTTGAGACGTCGATGCTGGTGATAGGCTGTATTTGTAGATATGGGAGGATCCTCAGTTTAATGCCTAATCTATAGGGAGAGTTGTTAAACGGAAAACGGTCGCCGAATGACCGCTGGTATAGTGTAGTGAGTAAAGACCGGTGGCGGATGGTCGGTGGTTCCCGCCGCCGTCACGACCATCATCATCATCGTCCTCGTCGCCAAGTGCCAAGCCACAGCTTCCAGAATGGCCAAAGACGGCCATGTGGCTGAAGCTCTCCTTTCCGGCGGGGCAGCAAGGACCCTGCCAGTGGGGCAACACAAGGCTCATGCCAAGACGCTCTGGCCTGTCGCTGCAGTGACTTGGAGGACACCACAGTTGACCACAGTGGCCGCCATTCAGCGCGTAACAACTGGACATCTACTCGTCCACATCATCCCGTCGTGATCCATCCCCGACACCAGCGAGACCCAGCGACCCGATCCAAGGCTGGACCACGCCCTCGACAACAGCACACAGCCTTACACCCGGCCAGGTTGCACTTTTGTTTCACGACTACCGGTACCCCCTGCGATCGACAACCCAAAAGCATCCGTGTATGCGCCATTCCACAACCACCCGTTAAGGCGCCCTCTCCTTTGTCGAAGCTCGAGGTTTCACCGCCCGACCTCGACATCGCCATCTCTTCCACCACTACCCTTTCTCCCCGAGTGCGCAGAGTAACAACGCCTTCGCAATGTCAGCTATGAACCGCATCAGGGGTGCGTTTGCGCCCCCGCGCAAGGGCGAGACCTTCGAGCTGCGAGCCGGCCTTGTGTCCCAATATGCCTACGAGCGAAAGGAAGCCATCCAGAAGACCATCATGGCCATGACCCTGGGCAAGGATGTGTCGGCGCTCTTCCCGGACGTTCTCAAGAACATTGCGACCTCGGACCTGGACCAGAAGAAGCTAGTGTATCTCTACTTGATGTGAGCAACAGCGGTCTCGTCTCTCGCTACTTCACCACGAACGAGCGCTAACCCCTGAGTCCAGGAACTACGCCAAATCACATCCCGATCTCTGCATTCTAGCCGTCAACACCTTCGTACAAGACTCGGAAGACCCGAACCCCCTCATTCGAGCGCTGGCGATTCGAACCATGGGCTGCATTCGCGTCGACAAAATGATCGATTACATGGAGGAGCCGTTACGAAAGACGCTACGAGACGAGTCGCCCTATGTACGCAAGACCGCCGCCATCTGTGTCGCTAAACTGTTCGATCTCAACCCGACAATGTGCATCGAGAACGGTTTTCTGGAGACGCTGCAAGAGATGATTGGCGATCCCAATCCCATGGTTGTGGCCAACTCGGTCCAGGCCCTGTCCGAAATCCACGAAACCGCCCCCGAGACCAGGGCGCTTGTCCTCACACCCGCGACCCTAAAGAAGCTGCTTATGGCACTGAACGAGTGCACGGAATGGGGAAGGGTCACCATTCTCACAACACTAGCCGAGTACACTGCCCATGACGTCAAGGAGTCGGAACACATTTGCGAAAGAGTAGCGCCCCAGTTCCAGCACGTCAACCCCAGCGTGGTTTTGGCCGCTGTCAAGGTCGTTTTCACTCACATGAAGGCTCTCAACCCCAAGACAGTGAGCGCCTACCTGAAGAAGATGGCTCCTCCTCTGGTAACGCTCATTGCCTCTGCCCCTGAGGTTCAGTATGTCGCTCTGCGTAACATTGACCTTCTGCTGCAAGCCAATCCCGATATTCTCAGCAAGGAGCTGAGGGTATTCTTTTGCAAGTACAACGACCCCCCGTACGTCAAGCTCCAAAAGCTTGAGATCATGGTCAGGATAGCAAACGACAAAAACTTTGATCAACTACTTTCCGAGCTCAAGGAGTATGCCCTTGAAGTCGACATGGATTTTGTCAGGAGAGCTGTCAAGGCCATCGGTCAGGTCGCCATTAAGATTGAGGCCGCTAGCGAGAAGTGCGTCAATGCGTTACTTGATCTAATCTCCACCAAGGTCAACTATGTTGTGCAAGAGGTTATTGTCGTCATTAAGGACATCCTCCGCAAGTATCCCGGATACGAAGGTGTCATCCCGACTCTCTGCAAGTACATCGACGAGTTGGATGAGCCCAACGCCAGGGGTGCCTTGATCTGGATCGTTGGAGAATATGCCGAGAAAATCAACAACGCCGATGAGATTCTGGAGGGGTTTGTGGAGGGTTTCCTGGAAGAGTTCACGCAGACGCAACTGCAGATTCTTACCGCTGTGGTGAAGCTGTTCCTGAAGAAGCCCAGCAACACCCAAGGTCTGGTCCAGAAGGTCCTTCAGCAAGCCACAGCAGACAACGACAACCCCGATATCAGAGATCGTGCTTATATCTACTGGCGTCTCCTCTCTGGCGATCTCGACGTTGCCAAGGTTTGTCACCAGTTCCCCCCTCTGAGTATGTCAACAGCGACTAACCTGCGTTCACAGAGCATCATTCTCTCCCAAAAGCCCGCCATTACGACAACAGTAACATCCCTACCTCCTGTCCTCCTCGAACAACTCCTTTCTGAGCTTTCCACTCTCGCCTCCGTCTACCACAAGCCTCCCGAGTCGTTCGTCGGCAAGGGCCGCTTCGGCGCCGACGAGATCCAGCGCGCCGCCATCCAAGAACAGCGCCAAAACGCCGCCGAGAACCCCATTGCCGCGTCGGTCGCTGCTGCTGCCAAAGGAGGCCAGCAGAACAACATTGAGAACCTTCTCGACATCGACTTTGACGGCGGCGCCCCTGCCAGCGCAGAGCATGGTGGTGGTGTCGGCACACCAGATCGGTTCGCCAGTCCCGCCACCGTCGGCGGTCTTCCTGGTGCGCCACCGCAACCCAGCGGCGGCATGGCGGATATCATGGGGCTTTTCGATGCACCACCGCCCATGCCGGCGGCTGCTGCAGGCGGGATGGGTGACATGATGAGCTCGTTTGCGGGCATGGATCTTAGTGGGACGAGTGCGCCCCCGCCGCCCGGTCAGCAGCTGGGGCATACGACTAGTCAGACTCCTCCTAAGAGTGGTGGTGGCAGCGAGGATCTGCTTGGGTTGTTCTGATTTAAGTTTAAGGGGGGCAGGTTGGGAGAAGGAAGTCATGATTGGACGAGTATGGGTGTTACTATAATAGCATGGTGGTGGTGGTGATGAGGGAATGGGGCTAAAAGCGATGGAAATGCCAGCGCCTTGTTTACCGGTTTTTGTCCATGTCTTGTGTCATGAGCTGATATACTAATAGATATGATACATTGGGCTTTTCGGCTTTTCATTGAGCGGGGACTGCACTCCGCGTTCCGGTTTCCCTTTCTCATTTGCGATATCAGTGCTACGGCCTCGATCACCTTTGATTTTACTTGCTATTTACGTCGTTGGATCCGGTTCCCGTTGGACCAGAGTCGTAATACCAACAGGGTCGAAAGCTACCATTGTTCACCAGATCTGCAATGACCCAAGAATAAGATGGAGATAAGTCAGGCCTTCGCTAGTTGGACCAGGTCAGTCACCATAGTGCTTACTATCTTCATCGAATCTTGCCGACAACATCGACTGGACGCCCCCTTTTCTGTACCTGACGACGTCCAAGGGGGACAGTTTGACAGCCGATACGATGATGTAGCTGGCGAGGAGTTCCGTACTGGGAGGAGGGGGGTCTTACGATCTGTATTTAGACACCTTGAGAACCTCCGATGTCTAATTGGTTTCGGTTGCCAATTTATTATCAATTGATTGTCCCGCCCTACGAAACGTCTGGATTTCCAAAGGTTTGAGATAGACCGGCTTGGTTGCATCCAGAAAGACGCACAATAAGCGTCCAGAAGCCAGAGTCATCCCATTATGAAGGAGTGTGTCTGTCGTATGTAGACAACCTACAGAGTAAAGGTATCGTGACGGATGTTGAGCTCAACAGCCCTTTATAGAAGCGTGATTCAAATATTCTTACAACAAGGTCCGCTGGCTCAATGGCAGAGCGTCTGACTACGAATCAGGAGGTTCCAGGTTCGACCCCTGGGTGGATCGAGTTATTTTTTGAAGTTTTCTTGCGTTTTTCTGCTTTTGAGTGCAATCTAGAGCAGCAGAATTTTCTCCGCTTTTTTTGTTTCGTTTTGGTGGGGCCTTTCCCCCCACGTCGGACCACGGAAATACCCTGAAGATAGCAGGCGCCTGCAAGTGAGTTGGGTCCGGGGAAGTTTGGAAGAACCAATCAGTGGCTTTAGCAGAAACAAGCGCTAGGCCAAAGGGGGCACTTGTTAATCTTAACCTTAATGCCACCACTTATTGTCAGGTTCGCTTTCCGTCAGGAACGGGCCAGGAACAAGCAAGACAAGCCAGGAACAGGCGGCCCCAAGCGGTTGGATGGTCCCTTTCCCATTCCCGGCCGTCAGTGGCCTTTTTCCCTTTCCTTTTCCCTCTTTTCTTCCCTCCATCTTCTGCAGAACTCGGGTTCCCCATGTCCATCGCCGGCATCATCTGAGTCGGTGTCGCAGAACCTGCCGCGACGGCGGTTCGCCTCTCTTGTTTAGTTATTCCATCACTTATACGGTTTTGTCCGACCCGAGGCCATTCATTCCCCCGTTAATTAATTCTTTCGCAATCCCATCATGACCGAATCCCGTTCATTCGCCATGCGCACAACACGACCGTTGACGCAGTCCAATATCTGGATATCTCGCTTGTCCTTCCTCGCCCTCTTCGTTCTCTACTGCGCCACCGCGACCCATGCTGCCACGACCACAGTCTGGGCCACCCCTCACGACAGCTACTCCTCCTCGATTGGTGTCCTCGGTTGCAAAGTCGACACGGACCGCATCGCCTATTGGCCCGACTCAGTCGACTGCAACAACCTCTGCGTCTCGCTCTCGTACGGCGACCGAAAGGTCAAGCTCCTGCGCATCGACCAATCCGAGGGCGCTCACGACATCAGCTACGATGCCTGGAACTATCTTGTCACGGGTCACGGGGCCAACGATCGGCCGGCCGTCGGCGGGCCCATCGAAATGCAGACGGAGGACTTGGATGCTTCCGAATGCAAGGACCTGATCCACACAAAGGGCCACAAGCTTCCGCTCTCAGCGGCCAACAGCATGAACTTTCTGGCGAGCTGCCTCGATCACAAGAACGGTAGCTGGGTGGGCGAGAACCACGTTCTTTACAACATTCTCGACCCGATTTGCACGTGGGGATACGATGAGCCGTGCGAGCTGGATTGGCCGAGTGCGAACCAGGCGCAGTGCAAGCATGCTTTGGGCACGCCGAACACGCTGAAAGATAACCCGGTTTACGATATCAAATATCCTTCGGGCAACAAGGTTATCGCGGGGTCGGGAGAGGTGGTGAAAACGGGAGGAACTCCGTGGGGCGATGTGGGCGGGACTGGTCAGGAAAACGCCGCTAGGAGAGGTCTGGTTGCGGGCAGTTCAGCGACGCTTTTGATTGTTTCGATCATGACTCTGATGAGCTACCGGGCATTAGGTTGGATATGACCATGCTTGTTTTGGTACGAGTTGGGAGGTTGGAGGGCCTTGGTTTGCTTCGATTCTTGAGATACCCCCTTTAGCATGTTTTGAAATGCATCTTGTTCTTTGGAGAATTGGCTTTGGAGTCTTTTGTAATCGGTCACAAATCAGCGAGCACTGGGCTGACACCTTCAACCGGCGGCACCGTGACAACCGCCGTCTCGCTCATTTGCCCTCCTCGGTACGCATACGTAAACGTCCAACCGGACGCCGCAGCCCCATGATTCCCATCCTTATCCACCACCACAATTCCACTTTGCACACTGGGATATCTCCTCACCATCCTTCTTACCGCATCTTCAGCCGCCTCTGTCGGGGTCATGCCCCTTCTCAAGCTTTCTATAGCTTGATAGCAAGGCAGGAAGCGCATCATAATATCCCCATCCCCCGTCGCACCGCAACCGCCCACCTCCCCATCAACATACGCACCACTACCGACAATCGGTCCATCGCCAACCCTCCCCGGCACCTTATGCGATGCACCATTCGTAGATGACCCAGCCGCCATCCTCCCATCCTTCCCAATTGCAATCATGGAAATAGTATCATGCCCGCACCTCTCCTCCCCCGATCGCATCGACTCTCCCAGACCCCCATCATCCCCCAACTCCCTCTCCGGAACAGGCACAAACGGCCCACATCCTCCTCCTCCTCCTCCTCCTCCTTCCCCTTCCCCTTCCCCCGAATCCACAACAACATTCCTCCTATACGAACCCCTCCTACACCCCTCCCTCCTCCACTCTTCACACAACCCCCTCGACTCCTCCGTCCCCAAATCCTCTTCCACAAATCCATTCTCCCTCGCAAACCCCGTCGCCTGATCGCCCGTCAACAGCGAGTGGCGCGTATACAGCAACACCCGCTTCGCAACGGCGATCGCGTCCCGCACCCGCCGCAGATTGGCCACGGCGCCCGAGTCGAGCGTGTCGCCGTCCATTATCAGCGCGTCTAGCGTCGTCTCGCAGCTTTCGTCGGGCGAGCCGCCGTAGCCGACGGTGCCGTCGCATTGGAGACGCTCGCAGGTGGAACAGCCGGTTACGATGGCGTTGATGGCGTCAAGTCGGGGGTGATTGGAGTCGGAGGGTGGAGGTGGTGGGGAGGTGAGGTAGAGGAAGGCGGAATCGGTGGCGGAGGTGAAGGTGCCGCTACCCCAGGTGTTGATGATGAAGGGGAGGCCGGGGGAGTTCTTGTGCCAGTCCAGAATGTCGGGCTTGGCGGTGGTGGTGTTGGAGATGGGGTTGTTGGAAGAGGTTAGGGGGTGCTGCTGGGACTTCTGAGAGGCGAGGGTCGGAGTGGTTCTTGTTGCGAGAAGAGCGAGGAGGGAAAGGATGGTCGTGAGGGGAGTGGCGCGGTTTGGTGGAGGGGTCATGATTGATGCGCCGCGGGGGTAATTGAGGGTGAAGGGATAAAAGGAAGTGCAGTTTGAACACTCGGTGAAAACGACTGGATAATCTTGCTTTGTGGTCTTCAGCCCTCGTTGAGGTGCAGCTGAATGTGCCAAGTGACAGTGACAAGGTGGTGAGGATCTCAGAAGCGGGGGAAGTCGGGAATCTTTTCCCTTCCTGGATCGGATCATGGTGGTCGGAAGAGGCTCGGAAGGTAGCAGAAACACACTTCCAACCCTAACCCTTCACCTCCATCCACCTCACCTCAGGGGTTTGTTTACTTGCGAGTGTGATCCAGAGCTCTTGGCTTCTTCTTCTTTCTGGTCTAGCATTGTGACTGTTGGTTCTACAAGTGGGTCGAGATGCAACCTTCATCCGCGATCACACAACACGTGAAGCCCGCCACTACGCGCGAGGCCTACAGGGCGTCACCCGGAAGCCGGCGTACCCCTCATGTAGTACCCCAACCTCGCTTTTGAGGTTCGCCATGCTGAACAAATTTTCATAATAAAAGGGAAGGAACGGCTGTCCCCATCGTGGCCTTGCCCAATTCTACAGAATGTGGCGAGCGACAGGCCAAAATACTCGATACAGAATGTTATCATCAAAAGACCCGGCCGAAAACGAGACTATCTCGCCAATCTCGCCAGGCGAATCATCAGTCTACCATGCCCACGACCACTCTGTCTCTGACGATGAACCACCACCAACTCATCCATCATCCAAAACTGGGGTTCACAGTATCATCCCCAGTCGAGACACGTAGATCAACTAGTCCCCAACCTCCTCCCCTCAGCGTCACCGACTAACACACCCCATCTTTTCCAGCTACTGGGGTTCCCTAACCTACAACCTCCTCGCCTTCCTCCTCCCCGCCCTCTACCAAACCCTCTCCAAGCTCTGGATCGCCCAAATCGACTCCTCCTCCGTCGTCCTCACCGACGTCTACACCTACATCTCCACCATCGCCGAAGTGCTCAACGAAGGGCTACCGCGCATCGCGTGGCTGATCATCGGCAACTCGGCCTCTTACTCCCTCAGCACCCGGCTATCCCTCTCTTATACCCTGATCATCTTCCAAACCTGTATGGGCTTGCTCATGACGGTAATCTTCATCGCCGCCGCCGAATCCTTCGCGGCCGGATTTGTCCCGCCCGAAGTCAGGGAGAAGAGTCTGAGTTATGTGCGCCTGTCGGCGGCGGTGGCGCTGACGAGTGCGGTGCAGACGGCCGTGGCAAGTTGTACGAGGGCGATGGACTGGCCGGATGTACCGCTGGTGGTGAGCTCGGTTGGGTTTGCGGTGAATATCGTGTTGGATATGTTGTTTCTTTCGTGGTTCCATGTGGGCTGGACCGGCTACAAGCCGACGGTGTTGGCGCAGGCGGGGATTAGGTTGGCGTGTGATGTGGCGGCTGCTGGGGTGGGGTTGGGGTACTTTGTTTGGGTGGCGAGGAGGAAGGTGAGGGATGAGGAGGGAAGTCAGAGGCAGAGGGGAGATGAGCATGTAGATGATGGAGGGATGGGGAAGGTTGTTTGGTGGTGGACGGCGGGGTTTTGGATGATGGCTAGAGAGGCGGTTTATACATTTGCGGAGTCTGCGGTGAGGAATGCGATTTACTTGTGGCTGGTCAATAGGATCATTGGCCTGGGAGCGGATTATGC
Source organism: Neurospora sp. FGSC 6877 (assembly GCA_009805295.1). Taxonomy (NCBI): domain Eukaryota; kingdom Fungi; phylum Ascomycota; class Sordariomycetes; order Sordariales; family Sordariaceae; genus Neurospora; species Neurospora sp. FGSC 6877. Next base: position 18,770 of record RAON01000290.1, read on the forward strand.
GACGGCTTGGGGCGTGTTTAATACGATTAGGTGGGGGCTGGTGATGGTTCCGGTCCAGGCTTTGGAGACGTCGGCCTTGACGTTCGTTGGACATGAGTGGGGAGTGTGGAAGAAGGGCAAGGAGGGAATGTCCAAGCCTGCTGCCAGTTGGAAAGAGATAAAGAGTGAGGATCCCTCACATCCTGTGGTTTGAACCACTTGCTAACTTGAACTGTGTAGGGATCAGTCGCCCAGCCATCAACTCAGCCCTTGTATCTCTTGCCGTTGAGATTCCTATCTGCATCTTCCTCTCCTTGTGGGGGATGAAGGAGTTTGCGTTCTACATCTCCAACTCGGAGCGGGTCGCGGACATTACCAAGAAGATGTGGCAGGTGAGTGTAGCATGGAACTCCTTTTCTCTGAGAAAGAGATACCGAGTACTGACTGAAGTTTGACTCTGACAGAACATCGACTGGTGCTACATCTTCTACGCCCTCAACTATCAGCTATCGTCCATCCTTCTGGCCACAGTTCCAAGGTGGTTCCTTTACCAGTCACTGTGGTCAAACTTACTCTGGTCATTGCCATGGGCCATAGTTGTCACGGTCATGAAGTTCAAGGAAGAACAAGCGTGGACGTTTTACTCCGTCATTTTTGGCGGGGCAAATGTCTTTTCTTTCATCGTGGTGGCTATTGTGTTGGGGGCTTGGGTATGGAGACTCTACAACGGGATGATCAGGATATAACCATAGCCACATCCGAAGCTCGGAGTTGTATTGAGAGTATGAAGCTATCGCCGGTACCGAGGTGTGTGGGCTGTGGTGCGTCTTCCTCATCCGATTCCAAGCGAGAACGATGGTTGACGCCTTATGTTGGACATTATTGTAGGCTTTCTTGACAGTATCAACACCATACGGTATTGCTTGTTCGGCTTCAGGAACTGACCCTCCCCTTTCGTATAGTCCGTCCTCGGCGCCCAAGCTGACATTCATGCGCTGTGAACAACATCAATACTCGCCAAAGATCTCTTCGTAGCTCCAGCAACGCGCGTCAGGGACACCTTTGTAGCTCGGGTTGACCCCCTCCGATCTTAGCCACAGTGTCGTATCTTGAATGAAAATATTCTCTTGTCTCGCTTCAAGACTCCGCTCCCGGCCTGCTGCCCTCAGCACCCTGAGTCTCTCCTTTGCCGCTGCCAAACCGTAATCGTTTAGGACGCCTGCATCGAGATCGACCATGATCTCTCTGCCGTAAGAAAGCGGAGGACGAGCGTGCGCCCTGAGCCATTTCACTAGCGTACGCGCAAATGCTCTGTCCCTGCCTCCTCCCCTCTCCGGCTTCCATGTATCCCTAATGGCGTCGTATCCCATATCTGCGAAGAAGTCTGGCATATACCAATAGACAGCCTCGAGCCATGGTTTCTCATCTTCCGACAGTTTATTCCTCTTTACTCGGTTATATAACCAAGTTTTGCCCTCATGACCTCCCGGCGAAGTCACGGTAACGTAGCCAGTGTAGTTACCCCTATCCGCGTCGCACTTAATGTCACATGCAATGCTCGAAAAGGTGACCCATTTCCAGGATTCTGCTGACTCTGCAGGAGTCGTATATTTTGCAGCCTTCTCATGTCTTTCCACTCCATCCTCCTCGGTGTTGGCCTCTGGATATGGCTCTGGCTTTGGCTCTGGCTGTGGCTTTGGCTTTGGCTCCGGCTCTTCCTCTTCCTCTGCCTCTTCCACTGCCTCTGCCTCTGCCTCTGCCTCTGCCTCTGCCATGGACTCTTCCCACTCCATGGCCTCCGCCTCTGCCTTGGTTTCTTCCCACTCCATGGCAGACTCTACCTCTGCCATAGCCTCTTCCTCTGGCATGGCCTCTGTCTCTGCCTTGGGCTCTGCCTCTTCCAAATCCTCTACCTCTGCCATAGCCTCTTCCTCTGACTCTGTCTCCCACTCTGCTTCTGCCTCTTCATTCATAGTCGTGCGAACCGAATCCGGTGTTTGAGTATTGTCTTCCCCTTCACGGCAGACCCCCGCGTGATCTACCGCCCCAGAAACCGAAAGAGTACTTGTGTCGACCGGTGTCGTGTCGGAGTTGACAACGCTCGCCGTTGCTGGCGTCACAATTGAAGGAGAAGCAATGCTCGTGAAGACCGTTGTCGCGGGTCTCGTGTCCGCGTTATTGACACTCGCCGTCGCCGTTGCCGCTGGAGTCATACCTTGCAGTTCATCAATGAGCTCGTCCAACGATCTCAGCTGACTGATGAGTTCCGCTCTTTGGTCCATGAGCCTTTTCACCAGCTCCGAGTTTTTGATCTTTGGTCCAGTACCAGTAGTGGCTATGGTATTTGCCGCCATACAAGTGATACAAGCACACGAGTCGTCGTCGCCAGTTTCTTTCTTCCTTTGCCATCCTTCTCTCTGGTTGTCAGGCCAAGTAAGCGGTATCATGTCGCCGCTGTACGTGAAGTGTATCTTCGGTGATGATCCATTGCCATCGGTGTATGTCGGGAAAGATGTAGGCGCCAGTGCATAGCTCGTGGGTGGGCGATCCAGGTTTATGTCGAGTAGGCAAAGTGAGCCACTGTTTGGTGGTATATAGGCGCAGACGTTGACGTTCACGTCGTCGTCGAAACCTGTCTGACCTGGTTCATTCCATTTTGACCTGTTTCGCCTGTGTTTGTGTTGGAAGACGTCCCGCTTGTAAAGGTCCTCCTCGCTCGGCAATGTCCACAGGCCCTGGTGCCCCAGAGCACTGTGATGCCTGGAGACCACGTTGCAAACGGCTTTGGGAACATGGAGAACGTCTTGGAGCGTGATTTCACCCTTGTTCTGTAACGGATTCTCGTCGAAGGAGTTGCTGCACTTGATAGGGAGGGTGACGCTGCCGATGCCGAACACTTGTACAAGTACACCCTTGTGGTCTAGCACGTAGGAGTCAAAGGGCTGTAGGTTGTGAACCATTCACGATCTTTTGCGACGCTGTGTTTGGAATTAGCCCACGTTTGTTTAAGATTGGGTTATGGGCACGTAAAAGCGCTCCTCGGATGATTCTCCTTCAGCTGGTAAAGGTATATTTCTTGCAACGACGCCGTGTCCAGTACATAGTAGCATGGCTCTGCCTCTATGGTAGGTCATATTCGCTGAAACTTACGAGAAGTTGGACTCGTAAGACACCAACCAATCTGAGCACAGGCGCTTCGAATGCACTGTTTGGTCATCCTTTATCTTCCCTTCTTCCTTTCCTTTTCTCTCGCCGTTCTCGTTCTCGTTCCCATTATTCTCGGACCGGGAGCTAGGGCGAGACGAGCCAGCCCTTGAGGTGAACCTCATCGCGAATTATTCCGATTTTCTAAGTAGCAGCGTGATTGACGTCGCTTCTTGAAGTTCTGCAAAAGTATTAAAACAAGGGATATAATGTTGGAGGCTGGAAAAGGCGACAACGAGATGTGCTTGGTTCTGGAGTTGTCTAACGGATGGAAGAGGAGAAACGGAAACCAGGGCAGCCTAAACACCCGGAAGGAGTGCCAATGAATACGAAGCCCATGTGAAGAGGGGCACGAACTTCCGACATTTATACAGTACATAATCACAAGCAGGGCCAATCGAGTTTTTATCTTACAGTAGAAGCCCTAGTAAATGCAACCCCCAGAAAATGCAAGTCAATACAAAGTTACCTAGTAAATGCAAGTATCCTGGCGGCCCGGGTTCATCAATTTGTATGTGACTAGGACCCTAGTAAATGCACAATGCTTAGTAAATGCAACTTTTTCTGAGACTCCCCATAGAGCCCGGATTACTTGCATTTACTAGGGTTTCTATTGTATCAGTCGAGGTGAACCCTGGGCTCTCGATCAAAACTTCTGGGCATTGTGGATACCACAGCATGCCCTCATGGATCATGATCACCATCCAGAACGTCGGGCTAGGGAAAGCGGCGCTCTTAACCGTAAGAAGATATTATACAAGAAATAACATTTACAGATCGGGTGGATGGTTTATTTATATCCCTCATACTCATCATCTCTGTTCTCGCCACATGTCCGCCTAACGATCTAATCTTCGTACGAAGAATGGTCATTTTTAGGGCCATTCCCGGTTGTCCTCTGTGCAGGATTTGTTTAATAAAAAAAACCCAATCCTCCAACATCCTTCTCTCCATTCCTATCCGCACATACATATCACGAAGATTTTAGACCTCGGAGTGAGGTTTCCAGTACGGGAAGTTGCAGAGCGAACCAACCCCACTACACTTCTCGTTTTCGGATCCTGTGATATTCCAAATCAACTATAGCAACATGACACGACGATTCCAAAAGGTGCACTCATCAACTCGAGGCAGACGGTCGGCGTTGAAGACGTGACCTTTTCACGTTTACCTGTACCGACCCCGAGCATCATGAACATGAACGATGGCATGGCCGGTAATTGTCATGTCTCCGAGTCTTCCACTTTCCGTATATCCACTTCTCCGGCACGGGCCGCCGGGTCCGGACCGGGGTAGTTTCGGGTTTATACTGTACCAACTCGACTAAGTTCTCCGCCATGGATATCACAAATCTTGATACCGATGAAGCGGGAAACAGAAATAGCGGCAGGTGCTAACCGGGTGCTAGACTTAGTATGTAGACCTTTGGTGACGCTGTATAATTTTTGGGTTCTTATTTCGCATTTGGTAGTGTGTATACTAACGTGCCCCTGAACCGGGAAATTCATCTTCTTGTGTCGAATTGGTGTCTCCGCATAATGGCTGCTTCGTACTCGTACCTGCCGGATCGTCGTGGTCCATTGTATCGTTGGGCAGCGGGTATTCAGGCTAATTGATGGTTTTTCTGAGCCAAAAAAAAATAAAAATAAAAATAAAAAAATAAAA
>RAON01000291.1:0-30080 GCA_009805295.1 Neurospora sp. FGSC 6877
TGGGCGTGAGCCTGGCTCACCGCGTGAGCCAGTCTTCCCGACGCCCTGCGTGAGCCACCCTTGGTCTGTGGGTTACACGTTCTAGCCTCTTTTGGCTATTGTGTTACCAGCGGCCTGGTTGGCCCGTGTAATCGCTTAAGTTCGTAACACTCTACAATGGAAGAAGCATGGAGCGAGCTGACGACAAACCAGCCATTTCAAACTAGCCAAGCCATGTTGACAGTTAGTTGTAGATTGCTTGGTTATCAGGGAGCCCCGAATTTTGAAAAAAATAAAAAAATAAAAATAAAAGAAATAAAAAAATTAAATAAAAAATTTAAAATTAAAATTAAAATTTTACATGGCTAGGTACACTTCAGATATATATGGTATTTAATTACTTTCAAGAGGCTGTCATCTTTCAGTCTATCGAAATCTACCCTGTATTAGTAAAACCTAAAGGTAGTCTATCTTGAAGGCATCAAGCCACACGGTACCTCTACTGTAGGATACTATGCACGGGCAGCAAAATCCAGCCTGCGATGAGCTGATTATAATCACTCATTTTTCTTACAATCTTGGTGGGCTTGAAAGCCTTTGATTGTGTAACCAAACCATAATGCACGATCACTGCATATTTGTCTACTCGGAGTGCCTCATTGGTAACCGCGAGATTTGGGCCGGGTATCGACAGTCTTTAAGGATTGGAAGGGCGCCAGGGTTGGTCAATCTAACCTGGGGGTAGGTGACTTACCTTGTACTTTGCAGTAGCTCATGATCTTGTTGAACTAGAAAAACTGCAACAAAACTGCAACATGGATAACAACCTGAAAAGAGGAAAACCAAACTGGAGGAAATTCAATGATTGATTGGCTTCCTAGGAAGAAGAGGAAGAAACCTAGAACTGCCCAGCTCAATACCCGCGGGCGAGGAATGGAAACTTTGGTGGGGTGCAATTTTGAGTGGAGAGACTGACCCCCCTAGTGAGAGACCAATCAGGATCATAGGCTGCCCGCGGTGCCTTCCCCACTGCTACAGTGCTCGCTAACAAGGACAGCCACTGATGGGATGCCCCGGGGGACTGAGGCGGTGATAGTGAAATGGCGGTACAACCCCGCATAGACACTAACACTCACTAGCGGACCTTCTATCTGTCTCGGGACGTACAGTCGACACAAAGGTGGTGCAGAGCCACGGTGTGCCAGCATACACTTACCCATCATATAAAGGAGTTCACTCTCTCCATCGTTTTCAAGTGACAACTCAAATAAAAGGCTTGCATTTATTCGACTTCCCGTCTTTCTTTCTTTGCAGAACCATCTATTAGGGAGGATAGCTAAAACCTCACCTGATTTGCACTTACATCCCCCAAAAACTGGCCCTCAGTCACCAAACGTTCATACCACTCCGATATATCCAACGCGAACATCCTTGCGGACCACCTCGTCCAACACTACCCTACCTCAAGTTGTCGACACCAACAGGCGCACCGCAACAGCCACTCATCTGGAACATAAGTTCACTTCATACCAGGCCAGGCAAATATTTTGCGCCTCTAATTTGTTTTTATCGTTTTCGTTTCTCTACTAACGCCTACCTGATTCTAGTCTTGCCTGACTTCGAACTCCTTCAATCACTGGAAGCCAGAGACGATATCATCTGGATACTCCAGAGTCCGCAATCCCCCAACATGTCTGGTCTCGAGATCCCCGGCGCCATTTCAAGCGTTATAGCGATCCTCGACGCAGTTGCCAATGTCATCGAAGCCTGTAAAGACGTCAACGGTATTCCCGCCTCTACGAGGGATGCCCATGCTCGGCTGCCATTGGTAATAGCAACCCTTAACCTCATCAAAAGCGATGTGCGATCCAACTGCGACCCAGATTCACATCGTGCCATGAAGAAGGTTCTCAAAGCATGCGAGAAGAAGGCGACTTCCCTAAAAAAGATATTTCAGGCCAGTATACCACCCGAGCTCCCAAAGCCATCACTCCGCAGACGCCTCACTACAGCCGCCATCATGACCATCCGCGTCGGTAGAAGCAGGAAGATTGACTCCCTGATGAAGGGTATCCTGGCAGATATCCAGTTGTTGGCCGACAACCGCGCACTCAGCGAAACCACACGATATCGAATGAGAGAGTCGACAGGAGCCATGATACAAGGGGATTGGCGCCGTGATTTACCCTTCAGCCTTGTCTCCGGCCCGGCCGTTATTGTGTCGTCCGCCTATGAACACACGCCACACTCAGCGCCACAACAGCGATCTTCGGGACACCGTAACCACCCCCACCATAGTGGGACCGGGACACAGTACTTCCATGTCCATGGCGGCGGAATTCTGAACATTAATAGTGGTCAGAGTCCATACATTGTCGGGACCATGGCCGGAGTTGGCTTCCAATTTTCAAGTGCTGCAAATCTTTGAATGACGGAGGACGAAGAGGTGCCTGAAGCTGGCTGAGAGGGACGCGTGACGCCGTATGGAGGTAAAACTTGAGTGACTGTGGATGAGGGAGGGGGCCGAAAAAGCATGAGTGACGCGTTCCTATGTCTGTTTTGCGTGGGAGACTGATGGTATGTGTATATGACCTGCATAGGGAACTGGGGATGAACCGGAATATAAGTCTAATGGTTTGGATTGTTCGGTGCGCTCGCAGACGACTATCAGGCTTTGACCCATACCACAACTCCATGAATGGCGCATGAGCCTCAGAAGGAAGATCGACATAGGCAGTTTTCGACTTCGCTTTGCCAGTGGGACATGGAGGCTCCAGACTTGTCGCTCAGCTGGTGCCCGGCGGTTACTCTAAACGGCCGCTCCGAGAGAAACAGGCATCGTAAAGCCGTGCCACCCGCGAGGAATATCCGAACCGTTAACCTTATTCCTGTGTCAGTCGCCATGGCCAACAAAAAGGCTCTACATACCCGATCCGCTGCGCATGCACGGCTTTTCATGGACTCCGCTTCTTTTGTGTCGCTCCACCGGCCTCCATCTTCATTTCGTCGACCAGCCCTAAGTAGAGACCCGGACAAAGGCATTGCATGAAGACATGATGCCCCCAGCCTTCCAAGATTTCCGCGGTCAGCTTAACTGGCTCTTACTAGGACTGATCGCGTATTCCTTCGACCGACCCAGTGTCCAGGCTGATTTCTCTTCATTCGAGTCGCAGTCAAGCGTTGAGAAATGAGTGCTTCCAGTGGTCGTTTTCTGCTGCAGATGTCCCACCGAATTTCCATTCTTTCAGCCGGAACAGCGTGGCCACCTATGAATACAGTCGTCGCGTCGCGTCGTTTCCATGATTTCGACTTGAAGATGGTATCGAGGCGCCATCAAAAAGAGAGTCTGGACAATACTTGGGTTGGAATGGGGTTGATAGTAACGAAGATGTACAAGTGAGAACGAGATGCCTGCGCTGATGCACACAAGAGCCAGAGGTCAGGTCTTTTTTGGGAGGAGAGGAAATGCTGACTGGACAGCTAGCGTGAGCATCGGACCTCGAGAACAGAGGGCACGGACCAAGTAAGCTTTGGAGCTTCTTCCATGGTCCGAGCGTTTCTTATCTCGAGCTTATCAACCGAACCGCCAACCAAATGACGGGACACCAGCCTGATCAATCTGAACGGAAGCACTTAAGCCGACGGTGTGGCCAGGCAAGTGTGCTTTGAAAGTAGGAACTGATTCTACACCAGTTCCACCAGAGGATATTGTTGCACGCGCCTTTGAAATGAGAAGTAGGTAACAGCCCCAGATGGCTGGCTTTCTCGAATTCATGATGGAAGCACCTAACCAGACCTTGACATAGCTAACTATCCAGAGGAATGTACCCTCCATCCACATCACTTTGAAATCCTTACATTGCATCAATCCGCTGCATGTCGGGTGGAGGTTCCCAAGTGGAAGGCACCAGCCTGTAAATCAAGGCTGGGAGCTGTCAGGTTGGACCCTGTAACCGTTGTAAATTACGATGCTCCCAGGAACGGAAATCCAGCAGCTTGAGCACCCCACTTGAGCTTTCCCGACCGGGTGTGTAAGTGATCGAGGCATAACGACAGACGGCACCTGAGCTTTGGCTCTTCTTCCGCCAAACCAACAAAAAGCGTCAAACATCCCCTATCGGTGAAGCAGGCGTGAGCGGATCGAAATCCAGTGGTTTATGTGTCTCCGAGATGAGCAGAACGTCCCTTTCCATGAGGCGGGAGCTTGATGACGGCAGCGACGATCTAGATCTCTTCTGTAGCGGCATGGACCGAATGTGGATCGCGACAGGGGATACAGGATCGGAATCCCATGTCGAGTTCCACAGAGAATCGGTAGAGGCCGGGGGAACCAAAAGGTACTGGATGAAACGTCATCCAGAGCCCAGACGGGATCGATTTATTAAGTAATAGAGTTCGTAGCATTTACATGGCATTGGTGTTAGTGGCCTAACTCTCAAACTGACACAGCCTTGGGGATGTGGCTCATCACTGGTTTTGTTCCAGCCGAAGGACTGGACAGCACAGGCGAGATGATGTGTGCCATCGGCAGATTCGCAATTCAAAAACAGAAGGAACTCACGACAGCAACTACGTACCAGTAATTGGAAAGAAATATCCGGTGTGTCATGATTAGCAGTTTCAGCTGTGGTCAATACGGATCTCACTGCAGGGTCGGAAACCCTTGGCATGTCCTTCCAGATTTCTCATGATCCTGGGGCCTGGCCGCCTGGGCCATGGCTCCTTGGTGTTGCGGTGCGGTGGTGGGAGGTTAAGGAAAATGTCCCATCGCAACCCTCCGCGGACACTATTGGCATTTCCATTTGTCCAAGCGCCCCGTCTGCTTGCCTTTCCAGCCTTTACAGGAAAGCTTGTTGCACCTTCGCCAGATTTGCGCCAGTCTTCATTCACCCGGAGTCCGTGCAGTCCTTGAGGCGTTGAGCCAAATCAATTTTCTGTAAAGAGCCCCTGTCTTCCAGCTTCCCTAAGATAAGGTATCAAACCTTCCACTTTCACACGGGATCTCGGCTGTCTCTCTACCTAGAGGTACCAAGTGTGAATGCTGGGTCATTGGTGACCATGTCAGAAGGATCGCCGTCGCTGCAGTGGCATCTTGGAGGCCAGGTCTGCTGCAGTGCAGGTGCCGCGGCGGCGGGTAGAGGTTCCACCACGGACGGCGGGCGGGCCGATCCGCACTCACTACGTAGTGTAGTGTACCTACCGTGTACTGTGTAGCGGTACTTCCCGTCTGGAGAGCACGTGACCTGGGAGAGGTCCTGTCTGGCTTGCACCCCGCACCTGTATCTCGATTTTACCCAGAACACCACACACGCAGACTTCTAGACTTGTTGAATGCCATCACTACCCTCTTGATACTTCTTGGCCCCAGATACAGATGATACAGAAATAACGTTATTCCTGAGCCCCTTCTATCTGTCCTTTTTCTCTGTGTACTGCTGTGTGTAGCGGTATCTCCCGTCTCTTTGAATGCAGTGGCTGGCAGCTTCGACATTCTGTCGGTCACGCAGCGGAAACCCAGGAAGTTGTGCTGTGTAGGGCTGTTACGGGAGCTGTCAGGTTCGACGTAGCAGCTGTGTAGCGCCCCACTCGAGCTTTCTAGATCGGGTATGCAAGTGATCGCGGCATAACGACAGGGCAGTTTTAGCTCTTCTCCCGTCACACCAACTTGAGGTAGCGTCAAAGTTTCCCAATGGGCTGTCGCTATCCAAGCGAGCAGAACCATGGAAACATTTCCTTCCTGTCCGGTTCTTGACACGGTGACGCCCCGGCTTCTGACTTCCTTCACAAAGGTGGTACCAGCAGCTCTCACTCAGTAAGTATCTTGGATCGGTGAGGATAGCACCTTGCCGTATCACTTGTCTCAGCAACCTCATGCATCTTTCAGGCCCCGGTGGACATTGATTGACAACTGAAAGCACTCCCCCTTGTGCCTGGAAAGAGGCCATGCGACAGGAAGGATGCCATCACGATAAGGAAGGTAGACAGCGATACAGAGGAAGGAAGACATTTCCCAAGATGACTGATCAGAAGCGGGCTGACCATGGATCCTCAAGTATAAGAACAGCCCCCCCACCCTCGCCTCTGGAGGTCTTCTCTTCTTCTCCAAAATCATCATACTTTTCACACAATCAATTGGTCACAGACCCTTCTTCGCTTACAACCATGTAAGAACACCGGCCTTTTTCTTTCTTCCTCCCATCAGCTTTCCATCGCATCTCCTCGGACTTGGTCGTTTCTCTTGTTTCCCTCGAGATTCTGATCATTGCCTGCATCGGTGTCTCCGCGGTCGTCTTCTTCACTGAAGCTCGATCACCATTCCGGTCCACACACCAGCTTGCTCTCCAAGGCAGCTTGGTAGGTCACCCCTTTGGCACCATCAACTTGGCCGCTTTTCCAGGTTTGACCAACCGCGTCACCACCATGGTTGAGACATCCACAACAGAAATCCAGTCTTGCATTCTTCTTGGTGCGTTGCTAACAGACATCGTGTGCAGATTTCCCCTCGGCGCACCTGGACAGACATCACAAGTCGCTCGCTCAATCGACATTGACGTTGGAGTGGCGGTCTACCTCCGTCAAAGCGATCACCTTTTGCTTCCGAGCTTTCTCAACTCAACGCTTCCTCTCAGACGGGGTTCCTCTGATTCCCCAAAGGATGTCAGGCGCAGGAATGGTGCTCGGGGTCACTGGAACCTTCATGGCCATTTTCGACGCCATCCAAGACGACATCAACGGGCTTCATCAACGGGCCTCCCCGGCATCATTCAAGACATCTCCAACGGGAACCGTCCCTATCATCCGCGAGGTCTCCCATCCTTTTCAGTTTGATATGTACAACGGACACCATCCCAAACTTGACCACAAACATGGAAGAAACACACTTTTGTCATCCTTGTTGCCGGAAACGGAAATGGACCAGATGCCAACTTTGATCATCAACGACCTCGCCCTTCGGTCCTCCGGATTTTGACCAACCGCCCTTTTCGCTCCATCATAGCTTTGCCGAGGTGTTTGGAGAGTTTGTGTGTAGGGCGCCGGAAACATGTCGGGTCTTGAGTTTGGCCTCACCATTTTCAGCACGCTCATCGATTGCCTCGGGGTGATCGAAAAGGCATCCCGAACTTGTCGTATTGTCTCAATAACTCTCCCCTTTTCCTCTGTCATCTTGATATCGACGCGCCATCCTCACGAATGGCTTTCACTCACGCTCAACTCACGCTCACACCTCCCTGGCGCAAGTATCATCAGCACATTCTTTGATCGTTTCTTTTTTGCATCTTTAAGGACCCTATCTACCGCTTTAGCAGCATCCTTTAGGTGTGTCTTTTTTTTCTGGCAACATGTCCGGTGCTGAGTTCGTCATTGCTTGTTTTAGCACTATCCTTGCTACGATCGATATCTCCGTCAAATTATCCCACCTTGGCCAGACACTCACAGTGTTCCCCCGCCCACAAACCCAAAGCCTCAAGATGGCTGCTTCGGAGACTTCTATCACCATCATGATCAACGACCTTGGAAACTTGGACAAGTTAACTCTTAAATACAAGTTGGGCACAAGTCCAACTGGAGCAACGAGGCCGTTCGATGCACCCTTCGCTCCAAGTTTATGTGCGCTCTGGCTTTGGCGCTTAAGGCGATCCTCATCAACGGCCCTCCCTCATTCTTTTTCGGCATCATGGCGGGACCTGAGATGATCATGGCCATTGCTGGCACCATCGCTCACCTGTAGACTGTGGAAATGGCAAGATACCACCAGACCACCACGGGAGAACACGGGCAATATTCACGGGGCATCATTCTACGTGGCATCACCACCTCTTTCGAAGACATCGAGCTTCTCCGCCTCGAACTAGAAAAGTTCGTCCGCTCCCCCGAAAACAGCTGCGACTTCCAGCCCGATACTACCACCGCCCACAAACCCAAAACCTCAAGATGGCCGCTTCGGAGACTTCTATCACCATCATGATCAACGATCTCATGTCGACCCCAATACTGACCTCAATGCGCTTTACATGGCGTGTTCGACATTTCATCTCAGCAACAACATGGGGACCCCTACCCTGCCACTTCCTTCGCCGGCGTCGCCAACCCCAAGGACTGGTATGGCTACATGCTCACCGGCCTCGGCGCCGTCATTGGCACCATCGGCGCCATCCCGTGCTGCATCGTGTGCCCGAACCCGTACAAGACCGTTCAGCAAGGCAACGTCGGCCTAGTGACCAAGCTCGGCAAGTTCTACAAGGCCAGGTGGACGTTGAGATCCAGATCGTCGAGGTGCCGCAGCAGGTGTGCATGACCAAGGACAACGTGACGGTGGTCGTCAGCCCGTCGGCACTCCTGCCGGGGTTGTCGTTCCAACCCCTGCTTATAAGTGAGGCGGATTGGGTGGGGGCTCGACATTGCATCTCTGGAACAACAAGAATGCAATGCACTAGTGCGCCTCATCTCGACCGTGCCTGACAGTAAGAGTTAGGAAACTCTTTTCTTGAGATTCCGAAAATCTTTCAACACCGGCCCCCACGCAACCTGTGGCACAGGATGTGGCCGGTGCCAAGCCGCAACCTCCTTCAGTGGATTCGGTATTCCTGCCGGAGTTGTCGTTCCCACTCCAGGGGCAACGATAGCCTCTTGATAGGTCGTCGGTTGCGTTTCTTACAGCGAAGCCTTCACTAGCGATCGTTTCTTTTCTGAGAAGCGATACGTGCACCATCCGCTAGGAGCCAACTCTGTTATCATGACGGATCCCCTTCTTCCTCCCCTTCTTTCTCTCTCTCTTGATGCTCCCCTCTCCTCATTGCGTCGTCTTCTCCCCCGCAACCTCAGACAACCAACTACGCGCATTATACGAGAGATCACGAAACCACCGCCATGATCAACGACGTCGGCAACTTGGACATGATGACGCTCAAAATCCAAGTCAAGCACAAGTCGCCTCCGGATTTCCTACGGTATTCTTTTTCCGTCCTTCTTTTTCGGCATCATGGCGGGACCTGACATGGCCATGGCTATTGTTGGCACTATCGTAGGGATTTATCACCCTCCTGACTGGTCCAATGGAAGATCGGAGTTGGCGGTTAGAATGGCACAGTGGTACAGTTTCGTGGGAGAATATAGCCAACGAAGGTTGTCGGGTTATTAGTGCTGGTCTTCTTGGGAGCTCTAATCCGGAGGGCGTTCATGTCGGTGGCATCGGAGACGCTCATATATGAACTGGTTAGCCTGTGTTGCTCCGTGGAAAAAAAAAAAAAAAAAAAAAGTAGGGTTTACCGCAAAGAGAATCTCCCGCAGCGATGGTGCCATCGATGTCTCCGTCAAGTTATCACACCTCGGCCTCTTACGCAACATACCAAGTTCACTGTTGGCATCACTACCCTAGAACCACGACAACGCATCTCCACTAGGATCAGGACCCTGAACTTACTTCTTCAGCTATGTCCTTAACAAGTACAAGGTCGACAGGACACAGGAGTTTCCGCCATATCCCGATCAATCTCAGCGTTCCCCAATATGATTAGCGATATCCACATGCATGTCCGCATCGCAACCTACCAGAATGTCATCGACAATTTGGATAAAATCGGCCGGCTACATATAGAGCTTCAGCAGCAAGTGGCGAATGCCGAGTCTTGCAATAGGGACCTTGCTCAAGATAATCATCACTGGAAGGTGAGGGTTACTGGCCAGTCTCGTCGAGACAGTTATTGAAATAGAATCTGTAGAATAACAATCCTTTTGTGGTCGTCCTCATAGACGGTGACTGCTGTTTGGTGTGTCTACCCCTGGTCCCCCTGCTTCCTCACTGCAACTGTCTAACTTCGTGTTGCAGTTTAAAGAAGCCTTAATCAGACAAGGAGTTGAAGGCGGTAAAAAGGCGGCATATGCTTTACGAAGCGCTATTCTTGAGCAATGCGGCGATTTTGCCGGCAACATCGAAGTCATTGCAAAAGTCTACGCCAACCTCGGTTGTTTGGCCAAAGCCATGAGACGCAACGGGTGCCTGGAGGCTGAGGAGACCCTCAAGGAGTTCACCATTGGCTTTACTCAAGGAAAAGCAACCTTTGACTTTGTGGATGTTGGCCATGGAAAGGAGCGCGTGGATAACAACCCCTGACTCCTCCCGTTCAACTTGGCACCAGCGATAGAGATAAGGAAACCTACACTCTCTTCTGGCTCTTCCTCTGGCTGGAAACCTCGTGGCTGAACGGTTCGTTGCGAAATTCCGGATGGCGATTCAGTACCACAGGGCACTGAAAATCGGGGCTCTGATGAAAAGCCTCCTTGCTGATCTGGATGGCCACCAAACTGCGCCAACAGGACGGTAACGACGGGGCTACCTTACTACCGCCGGCCCTTCATCTTCAGCTCTTGGATGAAATTAGGACCGAGATAACTCGCCATCGGCCACCACAGCCCATCGGGCTGAGCCAACCACACCTTCGCCGGTGTCGTCCACCCAGACAATTTTGTTCCATACTGTCGAGCGTTTTGTGCTCTGTGATGGGAAGATATTTGGCACCATTGCTGCTGCGATCGAAATCTCCGTCAAACTATCCCGCTTTGGCCAGACACTCATAGCGTTCCCCCGTACCTTTCGCGATATCCATCTCCGCATCCCCACCTACCAGTATATTATCGACAACTTGACCAACATCGGCAAGCCACATGCCGAATTTTTCGAGATCCACGAACCATTACTGCTACGGTGCCCAGCCAGCAAATAGTCGACAAGTTGGATGCGCTAGTGACACCATACATGCCGAAAGAGTCTAAAAAAGATGTGGAGATTCGACAAGTTCAAGGCCGTCAAGCCAAGAACCGAAGCCAATCTGGACGTTGACAACACCTCTAGTGTCATCACAATTGGGATTGATTTTGGGACCACCTATTCCGGTGTAGCCTATATGTGGTCTAACAAGGCCGACAAGGTCAAGGTCATCACTTGCTCTTTGGCTACAGCCAAAGCAGCCCCACCCGAATTCGAACAGTATGTCAACAATATGAACATCTCCAACAACCAAAATATGACGTCGCAGATTGCGGTCACCGTGGCCCTAGGCTCCATCAATTTCATGCTCACTGTCTGGTAAGTTCTCAAAAAGTTCGGTGGCATGGAGGAGTCAAGTAGACCGGGTCAGTTGGGACAGCGACTAGCTATTTGAGTTCCAACGAAGAAAAAACGCCTACAACCCTGTACTTCGGCTCGCAAAACCAAGTCGAGTGGGGCCACTCCGTTCCCAAGGAAGCAGAGCGGCAACATCGGATAAAAAGAATACATCTTCTGTCGTAGTGCATGGGCCATTCCACGTGGACAAAACACGCATTGTCGTCTCGCCTATAAGGTTTCAATTGGACGTAATGCATATGCGACGCGATGCGCTTCGATCCCATGTTATCAGATGAAACAGCCCCGCAAATTCAAACATACTCACCAAGTGCTTTCTTAGGAATGGTTGGTGGGAAACTCGATGCGATGGAAAGACTCATCCGTTTTGGCCGGACCTTCAAAGCCCTCTCCCGAATCATTAGCGACATCTATCCCCGAATCAAAACGTACCAGTACCTATATTATCGGGACCCCTGAAACCATCGGCCATCGCCCGGAGCATACCAAATTTTTCGAGGAACACCAAGAGCTACTGGAACGTTGCGAGTCAACAACCGCGGCGTTGGACGAGCTATCTGCTTTTGGAATGAGATCATAGGACTCCCCGACACCATTGTCGACATATCTTACCCGCTCAGATCAATGTCTTGTGGGGTCTACCAAGGGCAGCGGTTGGACATCCACAATACCAATAAGCCATTAATCGAGAGCAGCATCATGAAGGCCCAACGACTAGAAAGGATGGTTAACAGTATTTGCCAGCAAATGTCAAGATGGTCGGTAAACATCTTTATTTGCCGGAAAATAGTGATAACGAAACATTGCCATTTATCCAGCCGTTTGGTGTTAAAACCCAGATGGTATTGCGATATTATAGGGGAAGAAGAATTAAGGCTCTGATGGAAAGCCTTCTTGCTAATTTGGATACCCTGGAGCGATCATATTCAATCAGCAGCAATTTCGGAGCCTTCAATTTCTTACCTGCCCATCTGGTAAGTCACCTACCTACCTAATGACATTGACATTTCAAGATCATTAACCCTGGGATAATCCAGGCTTCAAGACCCTACCTCAGCTGCTGTTTCCGGCCGACACTATGGCCAGCCCGTCTAGAGGTAGGAGACGGGATATTTGTCAAACATTCTTGACGGAGAGGAATGTTTCCCTTTCATGAGCGCATAGATGTACATAGGAGAACGGATGTTTATCGGACAAACCTACAGCGGCTTGATCGCCAAGTGCTACGCGACCATGGTGCACTGTCTGTAGGTGCGGGAGGTGCGCTGGCAGAAGGAGAAGTAGAGAGCTGTCTTGGAATTGTTTTTGAGGACGTCTTGTTGCTTGCAAAGCGGACAAATGTCAAGGGGAAAGAGAAGGACATGATGCGTGACGAGTCGTACATGTACGYGAGATTCGCCAAGTTCTTGAAGGATATTTTGGACGGAGAGAAATGTTTCGCTTCTTTCAGCGTATATAGCAAGCTGTCTTGGATGTAATGAGAATAGACCGAATATAATCCTGACCCTGGACAGAACCGTGTATGCTGTGCGAATTGGCTCCATTTACTCTTCGCTGTCTACTGCGTCCTCGCCGTGGCATTCGATTCTTCAGCCAGGGTAGTGTAGCGACTCCAGCTAGAACGTGATCGACTTGATGTTGTCGGCATTTCAAACTGTCCGGTGAATCGGCAGTTTCAGAAGGAATCGACATAGACACGATGTGGTGTTAAAGGCGGTGGAAATGAGCATGGTGCATGAAGAGGGAAGAAAGAAGTTGAAGTTGGAAAGAGGAAGCCTGCGGCTGGAGACCCGAGGTCTTTTGTTTGGAGGGGAGCCTCAGGTGCCTAGAACCGGGCACAGGTAGCACGGGAGCACGAGCCAAGAGAAGCATTGTTTTGCCTAACCAACAACTCAGCGAACGGCGGCGACCTCCATGAACAGCATTGACGTCGGGGGAAGAATTATGTAGATGATTGTTGCTTGGCTAAAGGAAGCCATCGATGTCAATTACCTCTTCTCGTGCACCATCACGAAGATGGCTTCTGACAATCGATTTTATAGGTGATCACCACCTACCACTCAAAGGCTCTATAGCACGTAAAACGTGTGGCGCGGTGTTAGCGCATTATCCGTCCCATTTCCTGATGCTTGAGCCCCACCACCATCTCTGCAGGCTAAAGTCGGCCTGCTCATTCCGATTCGTGACCACCTTCGAGAAGTATGCTATGCGATTAAGTGATCAATCCGACGTGTGAGACTTGATTTTGGGAATGCTTTCAACGTTCGACAAAAAGCGTGGAATCGAATACCGGGTCGGACGCTATAAAGGTGATGCCCAGCTTGGATGTACTCCACCGAAGCTTTCCGTATTCGGCGTGTAAGTGAACGAGGGGAACGGGATTGTTTGCAGGCTTCGGTTCCTGGCCGATCTTCTTAAGCACTTCAGTTGGCAAAACCGTGCATTTCTCCCAACGTGGCTTCAACTTTATTTTCGATTCTGACCGGAGCCAACATCACTAAGTGCAAGTCGTATTTTTTTCCGTCGTTGTTGTGAAGGTTTCGTTCTTCACGCTAGGTGCACTAATAGAGTAGTTAGGGAGAACTGTTAACCCCATGGCGCATTTTTAGCTGGGGATTGGGGTTGTGCACTAACTAGAATCTAGAACTAATAGCTCGCAGCCTCTTAAACACTGCGTCATACGCCTACTGCACTAATGGAGCAATTGTTCCATTTTACACTCTTGCTCCATGGATAGCAACTTTACATGAGTCCTTTAGGTATGTTCAACCTGTACACATATATCGCGAGAACGAACAAGTGAACGGTATTGATGGAGCAAATTGGAAGTGACACGGATATCTGTGTACTACATACAACCTGGTAGAGTGATATTCGCAGGAACGAGCGTAGATAGAAGGAATGACTGAGAGGTCCCTTAAATGCCTGAGTACAGGGAGGCAAGCGGTGCACGATCGTATATCTTGCGTTTTGCAAGTGGAGAGAAAATAAATGAACGGAAGGAAACTAAGGAAGTCATGTGATGTTGCTGGGGCAGAGATCTTGGTGTAAGGAAGACCTAGTACATAATCATATGCGGTTGTGTCCCTCGAACAATCAAGCCGAACATGTGCACCCTAAGGTTTGGCCATCAGGCAACAGGTTTTGGTTCAGCTGGCTGAGGGGATCCTCCCCAGTGGAAGTTTCCGGATACGGGACCGTTACTGAATAACCCGCTACCATTGTTGTTGTTCTGTGTGCCACGGCCAAAATGGATTGGCTGGAGACCCGGTCCCGAGTTGGTGTAGGAAACTCGTTGAGTATCGGCGCTCGCAATAGATTTCTCGAGGCTTTGGATCTCCTTTTCCAGAAGCTCTATCTTATCCAGTTGAGCGCGAAGGTAGGGCTGCGCTTGATATACGAGCTCAAGGATATTGTCGAGCATGTTCTTGACCTCCGTGTTGATAAGCACGGTGATCTTCGACTTCTCAGCCATGGACTTGTTGCCGACGATATTGTCAATCGATTGATATTGCTCATTAAATTGAGCCCTCGCTGTCACCATTTTGCCGAAAAGCGCTCTGACCTCTTGTGTCATAGCTGATGACGGGGTGAAAATTGGCGCGGAGTCGTTTGCAAGCGATGAGATGAGGTCCCGGACCAAAGTAAGGCCGTGGGCAGCGGGAGTACCCTCGGGGACATGCTGGGCAATATCCGAGATTTTGGATGGCCAGCCGTTGAGAGCTTGGCGGCCTTCGGTGACGATAGTATCATCCATATCCAGTGAGCTGTTTCGCGACTTTCCAGGGGTAGCTGCTTTCTTTTCAGATGATTTGTGGCGGAATGTTTCCTTGAAACGTTGTCGAAACCCTGTTTTCTCTTTTGACATGTCTTATGTTGAACAATCAAGCTCGGTACAGCTACGGTCTCTTGCTACCAGTAACCAGAGACAGGGGAGCTTGCGAGCCTCTGGTAACCTGGCCGTTGGTCCGCTGGTCGGAGTGATAGAAGACCAGGATGTAGATGAGAGGGTGATAATGTGACTTCGAACAATGACGACCAGAGAACGAGGAAGGCGGCGTGAAACAAGACCCAGCGGTTGAGGAGAAGAGAGTCACTGGATCGATGTTGCTTGGGGCTGGATTTTTGTTGTGTGATATGAGTTCTGAGTATGACCAGGGTGATTATCTGAAGGACAATGGCATACCTAGAGGCATACAGTACATATTTATGGAAGGGACTGCATGTTCCACCACCACGTATAAGTCCGTGATGGAATCACCATTGTCTTCACTCCACTGGCTCATATCAGCTCCTATCAACCACTAAAGACATTCCACTCTCTCGAAGGTTGGGCTCATTGCTACCTGTGTGACAGACAAGCATCAACAGAGCCTCCTCTTGAAACAGTCTACAGATGCACGTCAGCCTTAACTCATGGAAACCGCAGAGGTGGCTCGAATATTGATTCGAAATCAAGACAAAAGCAACGCGTGACCATTGTGATAAGGCTTCGCGCAGACACTGAGGTTGAATGTGTGTATTCTCCTACTGGTTCAGCGTGTAGACGGGAAGCCCCACTGCTTGCGGCCGCCGAATGGCAGTCCTTCTCTGATAATAATGGGCTTTTCGGGAACGACATTGGTGGGTTAAATCTGACCGGCTATTGTCTTGTGCAATACTCGTGATGTCGAGGACTTGGATCTAAGGCTCCGATCAGATATGCCAAGTGGCAACCATGTCGCGGCCTGTACCTCGTAAACTAGTTTCCCGCTTACCTTGCACTTTGGTAACTGGTGTGGGTAGAGGATCGACGTCCTCAGCTGTCGGTTGGGCAAAATGGAAAAAGAAACTTGACGCTCGGGAATTTGGACCCGACAACAGCGACGTCCAATCCATCGAATTCGAGCCACGTAACATAGAGGTAGATTAAGTAGGTATTTTAGCACTCTTCCAACCAATTATGAAAGCGTTGAAGCAAGTTCTAACTCGCAATGATTGTCTATTCCTGCGGCGGGAGACTTGAAGCTCATTCGTTGTAATAAATCCCATGCCACAATCTTAATAACTCCACGATTGCTAGAAACCCCCAACGTTCCGACAATCATCTTCTTTTCCTGTTATTCAAGGCATACCTGCATAAATCTGGCTAGAGGTGTTGCTTGATTGGATGTTAGGGTCCGTAATAATGCCCGGTCTCTTCGCTGTCATCCGCGTGCACTCATTACATAAGTAGACGGCCTGTGATGAGTTGGGTCAAGGAAACTGTTCTTACCTTACCCTTCTATGGTATGGCTATGATCCACCCTTGTAGCCTCTCGCAAATTCATATCATCCTCTCTTCTGGTGCCACGTCTACTAATCCATTTCATGCACCTCATTGCGGTTCTGCGCTCTCAGGGACCCTCCCAGAGATAGGGAACTGCATGCAGGACGACTTGCACAACATAGTGTTCGAGAATCGAAAGACTGCTGGGCCGGTCTTCGTTCGCCCTTTAGTGAGAGATCTTTACCCAATGAACGATTTCTTGCAGTTTAACCCACGACTAATGAGGATGACAGCGTTCTACTGCCCTGGTTGGACGGTTTTTAGACCGACGTCGCTCGCTGTGTGGTGTGTGGTGTGTGAGGCAGTGTCTGCAGTGCTACCTAATAAGCCTTCTAGAGTTCCGATACGCAGGATGGGTCACCAATAGACTGGCTGCCGCTTCTGCATAGAGCAAAACCCGGCGACGAAAACGGGTATAATTCAGGTAGAGGTGCATGCCTCTAGTATCTAGTTGCTTCAGGGTCAGTTGGAATTTGGTGTTTGGTACCGTAGTGATGGATATTCTTGTTGACTTTCAATGGCATGAGGGAGGCGTTCTAGCTAACACTGGCAGCGTAAAGCCCGCAACCTTTCATGGTGTGTTAGTAGTGTACATACGGTTTTGTATCTGCTGTCCGCTTAGTAATTTTGATTCATAAGCATATGGAACAAGCCGTTGGGTGACTACGTAGAGAAACAGGTGGATAAAGGTACCCTTTTGGCCTTGGTGACTTTGTTCAATCCGCCTGTAACACCTACCTAATGCTTCTAACCATCCGCGAAGATCCGGGCTCCCAGGTAAAAGAAGGTCCATGGCATTACAAACTGCCAACTGACCAGTTATTTGTCGTCCTATCTGCAGTGGAGGTCTAGCGCAATCGAAGGCTGACTTGGCATTCCAGCTCATCAATCTCCACATCCTCTCTCCCCCGCCCAACCTCCCAGCAAAAGCTTTCCTCGACGCTGTGAGGATGAACGCCACGTCCCCCCGACATGAGCTCTTGACATTCAACCATTCCTGTACTCGACGATTGTTAGTCGAGGAATCAATTCAAAGCCTTTGTTCCTCTATCATCAATAGCATTGTCCAGCACCCTTACGTTGTCACACTTCCTTTGAATCTGCACCGCTACCCCTGCGATAATGTCCGGCCTCGACGTCATCAGTATCATTTCCAATGTCATATCAATCATCGACGCTGTCTGCAAAGTCGTCGGCGCCTACAAAGACGTCAACGGGCTCCCCGATGCGATGAGAGAGGTGCGTGTCCGGTTACCATTAGTAGAGGACACGTTGGAGCGCATCAAGGAGTGTATGAAGCTGAACGRCAATGAGAAGTCGTTTGAAGCAATGGACGGGGTCCTGAAGGCGTGTGAAGAGAAAGCAACCTTACTGGGAACCATATTCAAGGCAGTCTTGCCTCCGCCAAGCTCCAGACCATCGGCTCGAAAGCGCTTTACAACTGCAGCCATAATGACCCTGCACGTCGGCAAAAGTCGGAAAGTAGAGTCCCTAATGAAAGGGATTCTTGAAGATATACGACTTCTGGCGGACAACCGCGCTCTAGACGCTTTTGATAAGGCCGCCAGACATCAAATTAGAGAGTCCGCAGCTTTAGCCATGAGAAGGAACTTGGACTTCTCAAGGTTCGGGACTCCAACCGTTCCGTACATGGATGACCGACCACTCTCTCAGCCATCTACTACGGGGTCAGATATATTGAATTATAGCAACAACGGATCGGGAATGCAGTGTATACATTTCGGTAACGGCACTCAGAACAACAATAATGGGCAAGGCTTCTTCAGTTCCGGACCGGTTACCGGCACTTTTCACTTCACCGATGCCGCCCGCTGCTAAACAGCACATTGTCCACCGGCCCGCTATACTTTGCAAGGCTGTGGAATCTACATCAAGCCATTCGTTATACATACCTTTTTGTTAAAGACCACGTGGCCTCGGGTTCCCGCAGTCCTAAAAGGGACTCATCATGTCATTTGTCCAATGAGATTTCCTTGAGGCTCGTGCACGTTTCTTGCAAAAAAAAAAAAAAAAAAAAAAGTGACATACCCGTCTACTTCGGGACGGGAAGAGCGGAAGGTTGCATGGGCTCCATGTCGAACATCTCGCATGGCGATCAGGGATCAGGGTGTGTCATCATGGAACCGAAAAAAAGAAAAGACAAAGCAAAAAGATAAAAGGGATATGATGAATGCTTCTACTAAGGATTTGGACAGAGGTGATCAACACCATGCACAGGTCCGGGGTTTGACTTAGGGCGTTCTTTACGCCATATAGTTCGGAATCCTGGGGTGAAGGAAGGAGATCTTGGTGCTGGACAAGGAGGTCTGGGAGAAGACAACATCCACTCAGCCCATAAGGCAAGGCTCACTATAATTGGTGAGGGAAGTGAGGCGCTGAAAGCATGTTGAGGACAAAGACCAGAGCATGAACGGTGTTACGATCCAATCAGGGATCACTTATGTAAGCTAGATCAGATAGAACCAACAGACCAATCAGGTTGGACCCGAGACGAAGGTTCGGGTCCTCGGGTCCGGTATATCGGGTCCATGAAGGCCGGTATATAAAGATGGCCTTCCCAGGTCTTTACATACTGGCTCTTCAGCAAGCAATAGCTTTCACAATCGATCAGTACCTTTTGGCTACTACTACCGTTATTCTTGTTCCCAGCAATATACTCCTGTGCTTGTAACAGTTGGTCACACACGGCCACAACATGGTGGGCAACGTTCAGCTATACAAGGTAACTCTGCTGTCGGCTGTCTTGGACACGGTGGCCGTGATATCAACCACATCCGCCAAGGTAGGTAGGCACTGCAAAGACGTCATGTTGGCTTCAACAACCAGAGGCGACGAGAACATGGAGAGGGAAGAGACTGACAGAACGAGAAAAAGATCGTGTAGATGAAGAGTGTTCCACAAGGGAATACCGCATTTTCTTTTATCGGAGGGTTCGCATTTCGCAGCAAAGTCTTAAAGGGCATCGGCATGGAAAGTAAGCCCTTCACCATTCTCAAGGGAGTGGAAACTTTCGGGGAAGCATAAAGCATCGGGGCAAAAGGAAGAATGTTAAACAACGGGCGGTTTTTTGTCATTTCCTTTCTCGGGTAACGGTACTAGCATAACAGGTCAAGGCCGTAAATAGAGAGTGTTAAATTTGTTCTCATCGTGTTGTGGTAATGCAGCCAAAAGAGAATGAATTGACCAGTAAGCAGTGCATGACTGAGGAAACGTACATGGAGCCTCTGGAGTGCTTCCGAGGGAAGGAACGAACGAAAGAACATGAAGAAAATGTAAAAGGAGAACCAAGGTGAGGCGGGATCGGGGTGGCGGAAAAAAGCGAGAGGAACTGAAAAGAGAAGAATGAAGGAACCAACATCGGCCAGGCTGGATCAGAGAAAGGAATTCGCCCCGCCTCACCCCTCCCATTGCCCAGCTGTGCAAAGTCCACCTCCTAATCCTCCGCTGTCCGGCCATTCTCCGCCGTGATGACGGGAGAGAATCTTCACCACCTCATCCCTGTCCTTGCCCCGGGGTGCCAGATCTAGTGCGTAGTCCGTCGCCCTCCGGTTCTTAACCCCCGGTATAACCCCACGGCCATCCCACACACCAACATCAGCACCCTCATCAACCAAGCACCTAACTGCCGCCAGATTTGCCCGTTCCGCGGCGTACATCAGCGGAGTCCTCCCCATAGCGTCCGTGACATTCAACTTTGCTCCGGCTGCAATCAAAACAGAAACCATGTCGCCGGCAACCCGAAGCTCACTTGCTCTGCCCTGAAGATGGCAAGCGAGATGGAGAGCCGTCTGTCCCTGGTGGTCCTCAACGTCAAGGTTGGGCTCATCATCAGCCTCATCGTATGAGTGGCGTACGAGAACCTTGACCGTTTCTAACCGCTTCGTAATAACGGCGTAATGCAGCGCCGTCCGTTCGTAACAGCCCTCCTTCACGTCCCTCTTGGCTCCTGCGCCTAACAACACCCGCACAACCTCATGATGGCCGTTCATGGCTGCATGATGCAAAGCCGTGAAGCCTCTCCGGTCTTGTCCATCAACATTAGCGCCCTTGTCCAGCACATACTTCGCCATATCACCATGCCCCTTCTGTGAAGCAAGATGCAGGATGGTTTGATCCTGTTTGTCGGGTAACTTCAGGTCCGACCCCTTTTCCGCTAGTAGCTTGAAGGAGTGCCAATCCCCCAAAAGAACGGCGTGGTGAGCCGAGGTTTGTCCGGCATAGTCTGGGGTGTTAAGGAGGGCGACGAAGTCCACAGTCACGTTGAAAGCCAGCCCGAGGGCGTGGGGGTGATTCTCGATTAGCTCGAGTAAGACGTTGAGGGCAAAGCGAGACTGGCTTTTGACAGCGTGGTGCAAGACGGTGAGGCCTTGGGCGTCTTGTTTGTTCAGGTTTGGGAGCCAGGTGAGCAGAGAGGCTAGAGTTTGTTTCCAGAGATCCAAAAACGGGCCTCGCTGGGGATCGACTCTCGGATCTAGCAAGCTCGTTTGTTCGTAGGTCCCGTTGGGGGTGTCGAATATGGAGCGAATTAAGTTGATTTGGGAGTGGCGCATACTAGGGAAGGCTATTCTAATAGATTCGGTGCGCCTGGGGGGGCGTATGTACTCGGTATGGCCGTGCCGGTCGGCATGGTTAGAATTAATGGGATAGGAGGGTCGGCATACTGTCGGCGGGTTAGGGCATGGTCGAGAAGTAGTGTCAAAGGCGGGCAAGCATCATGGACCTACAGAGGATAAACGTGGAATTAGGACATTGCTGGATACCGATGAAGGTACCTGAAGCATTGTTTACGTTCTGATACCCATGACCAGCGTGCGTGTTTTGAATGCCAGATCCGCTGTTAGTGTAGATTGCTGACGTGGGCCTTGACTGAGCCATCGCGTAGGCAGTGTTGGCGATGGAAAGTAATCGGAGGGGTAAGACAGCGAGCGAGGGGAGGTGACAGTCCCTTATATGCTTTGATGTTTGGTTACACATGCCTTGAACCTCAAGGGCATATGACCGACGCGGCATGCGACCCGAGCTTAACCACAGTCCTGTTGCCAGTGTATTCCAAGGATGTCAAGGTATTGACCCTGGCCCGAGAGTGGAGCCTGGCCTCAAGCCTGCGCCCCTGTGTAGTAGATATTCGGTTACCGCACCCCCAAGATAGTTCAAAAAGGATTGATCTTCCGTCTCCTGGATACGGTATGCACTGAAACTAACCAATGGGCCCCAATAGAAAAAGTATTGTGGGTGCTTCACCAGGAGCATCGCTTCGCCCGGGTGCAATGCCGGGATGAGTAACTCGGCGATAACAACGGAAAGAATCGGCAAAAGCAGTGGCTGAGATTCACGATGAGGCTGGGGAACTGTGTAGGCGTTCCAGAGAGAGGTATGAACCACGAGGATCGGTGAGCATCAGGTCTATAGATATCTTGGTTGTTCCCATAAAGCTTCGCTTGATGACTCGAGTCAGCCGCGCGCCAGGAGAGTATGGGGAGGTCATCCATAGAGGACACAAGGCAACAGTCACACACCAGACTGAGGCCTGGCGTGGGGATGGCCTCAAGTATCTCCAATGCGCGACGCCAGGCAGCAACTCCATGAATACAGGGTTTCTGCCATGCTGCGTGGTGCGGCCAGAAAACGAGAGAAGGAAAAGAGAGAGAGAAACGTATATAAAGGGAGTGAAGAGGAAAGAGGGTAATGAAGGTTGAGGAGTTCTTGTGCTTTAAACCAACAAAAAATTGCGAACGCTCGGGCAAAGACCCATTGCGTAGCCGGATAGCTGACGAAGTAAACTTAGCTCCGAAAATTTGACTCCCGACCATTCTATTGCGGAGCCAGCCTTTCGCCCGGCGTCGAAGACTGTAGCTTTGACACGTAACCAAGCCAGCCAACGTTCGATTGAGGCGCTGCTCCCAGGCAGTCCGTATCTTCTCCATGGCCTCTTGTGCTTGGAGGCTCTGCATGGTGCTGGAGACAGAGCGCTGGAGAGACCAGAGGCCATAAGCCAGGACTCAAGCAGGCTGCGTGTGGGTGGGTATCATTGCACCCCAAGTGGCTGAGACAATTGAGTGTTGGCTCCGTCCAGTCGCATGTGAAGGTAGCATTGGAGAGAATAGACCATCGCTGAGCACCAGTAAACACCAACACCCACACCGAAAAGTCGATGCAATATTCCACCTCCAGGAGTGATTGGTGAATCAGCAGCCACAGAGGTCACCAAGAAATCCATGTTTGCTTGCCTCGTCGGGAAGGCTCTTGGCAATGGTCCCCATACGAAATTCCGAATTACCGTGTTAGGCGGCCAACTAGACTGCCGCTGAATGAGAGAGGATGCAGGCACGGCGCCGGCGATATGTCGTTCACCAAGCCAGCGTGAGGCTTGCCCCACTGGAGTCAATACGCCCCGCTGCAACCTGTTGGAGCCCAGGCGTCGTCAGGCATTTTGGTCAAGCTGAAATACGAACACAGGGACAATAAAGGTCGTAAGTGAGAAGCAGTCTTGATTTGGACGCTGACAGAAGCATAGGAGGAACTGGCGGTGGCTATCACACTAGAATGTTGCCTGTGAGTCGTGGTGAAACCGCCTCTCCCGAAGGCTCTCGCCTTTTTTGAGCCTGGCTGAGTGCAATTTGTAGCTACGTTTTGTATGCAGATCGGATCGCGGCGAAAGGGAAGATCGACAGGGATTGCCCGTGAAATCCGGTTCTGGTTCGCCTTCAGTCAGCTCAAAGTAAGAAGGAATATTTGTGGACGGTACCGACTGTTGAAGCCATCACATTCTTTGGCGTTTCTGTCTAAGTGGATACGATCCACACATAGCCACCATGTATATAAACCACGTCGGACTTCGTCCTCCCTGCTCTGTTCTCCCTCTCTCTCTCTCAAGTCAAATTAATACACCAAATTCACCTCCACACATAGCCACCATGTATATAAACCACGTCGGACTTCGTCCTCCCTGCTCTGTTCTCCCTCTCTCTCTCTCAAGTCAAATTAATACACCAAATTCACCCCCACATTCACTGCCACTTGTGCTGCCTCATCCCGTTACCTCCAACACCGACCTCGTTCTGTTGGCGAAAAACCTCGAAGCTCAGGTGTCGACGGCTGTTCAAATAGCGCAGCCACTCTTCTGTCAAATCATCGTTCGGTACATAACCTTCCCCACAAAGCACTTAACATTTCTTAAGAAATGCTGTGAGGTATGAAGGTGAGGATACCGTTGAAGGCGGGTAAGGAGACAGCCATGTGTTTTGAGGATCATATGATGGCATTTAATCTGGGGGCACCAGGGTCGTCTTACGGGGGCACCAAACCTTATAGGGCACCAATATTTCAATCCTTGGCACGTATTTTAGACGTAAAATAGCAGTTACATCGCAAATTCTATTATGTTACACATAGATGTAAAAAATCACGGCGATGGCCAGTAACATAATTTTGTATGGAGGTTTGTATGGGCACACAATGTTAGCGACATGGGAGAGTTGATGGCATTTATCTATATACTTCGAATGACTATGCTACTGACTATGCTACTGACTATGCTACTGACTATGCTACTGACCATGGGGAGTAATCTCATGATACTTTACATGGTGTTTTGGCTAGAAGCTTCTCTAACCTTCTGGTTGGGCCTGCTTATACGGCCACTTCGTGTAACCTTGAGAGCTGGTAAGCCCACTTGAGAGCTAGCTGCCTTGGCTAGAAGCTTCTCTAACCTTCTGGTTGGGCCTGCTTATACGGCCACTTCGTGTAACCTTGAGAGCTGGTAAGCCCACTTGAGAGCTAGCTGCCCTACCTCTAATGGTCGATAGCGAAGTAGTCAACGTCGATAAACTCGCTGTCACAAGAGGTATCGTTGTTATCATCGTCGGTGTCCTCGATGTGGGTGAGGTCGATGGACGCATCTGGATCCCACGGCGGCATCTTGATCGTGTACGCAATGTGCGCAGTGGTTTGAGGCTTCAGGAAAGTCAATAAACACTTCTAATGATTGATGCGATTAATATTNTTATCATCGTCGGTGTCCTCGATGTGGGTGAGGTCGATGGACGCATCTGGATCCCACGGCGGCATCTTGATCGTGTACGCAATGTGCGCAGTGGTTTGAGGCTTCAGGAAAGTCAATAAACACTTCTAATGATTGATGCGATTAATATTTCACGTACGTGCGGTAGATTCTAACCTATTCTGGTGATCAGAGGTGGTGTGGTTGTAAAGAAAGGGTAGAAAGAAGGTTGAGGTTGAAAGGCGGGCATTCAAGAAGCTTAAAATCGCTGTCTAAAGATGGGGGTTGTGCACAAGGGGTCCACTGGGTAACTGGGCTTGGCACTGTTTTACAGCGAAATGCTGTTGTAAGATTACTGTCTGGTTGTAAAAAAAAGGTTTAAAAATATTATCTACACGTTAAACCCTAACCCGATTGGTGCCACTATAAGGTTTAGTGCCCCCGTAAGACGACCCTGGTGCCCCCAGATTAAATGCCCATATGATAGCCGAAAACGCGAACGACAACAAACTACCACGCGCGTAAGCACCCAGTCTTGAACGCGTTCCGGGTTCCTCCAAGGCTTAAAGCTGTTTTAAGGCAGCAGTGCAATCCCAGGAAACAGGGCGATTGAACCAATGCGGTCAACAACCCGAGGACGGAATAACCAATATGTGTAGACCACAAGGTCCTTCACCCAGCCGACTTTGTGCCTTGCCCCACTGGACTTGTGCCACACACCAGAGCAAAGTGCCCGCGGGATGGAAGACCAAGATGGCCGTGGAGGTACTCATCTGAGCGTGACCTAACGGGGTGGTGGGCAGGTTGGGTTACAATATAGGCGTGTGGCGTAGTCTTAGGGCGGTAGATGGTGAGGGGGCGGTAAAATCCGCGGCACTGAAGAACTAGGAAAAAGCAAGGCAAAGAGGGAAAGAATACGCAGTGTGAACGTTGAGGAGTCATTCTTTGGATTGCGAGCCAACAGATCTACTGTACGTGCGGAACTACCCGGCGGCTGGGATCGATTGGCAGATCGACTCGGATTTAAACCCGGTCCATCATCCGAACGTTTGGTACAGATCCCTCTTTCTTCTTCATGAGTGGTTCCTAAGAAGATCATGTAAGTGCCGCTGTCGACCATGGATGTCGATGCCGCACTACTCATGGGGCTAGAAGCGCCTGCGACCCTTTCCCTGACGAGTACCGAGGCTCGATCAACGCGAACAAGCGTGTAGGGTAAATGCTGTCGACTTCGACGGTGGCAAGCGTCGTCCGGCCTGGTAGCAGAGGAAACTACCTGCGCAAGGCAACAATTTCTATCCTGTTAAACGTTCGGGTCAGCTCTCGGCCGATTGGCTATCGGAGTGCAAGGGCTCCCACCTTAATCTGTTGGCAACAAAGCGTTGTTGGACGGGAGGTCCTCGTAGCTACTGGAACGTTGCGAGTCAACAACCGCGGCGTTGGACGAGCTATCTGCTTTTGGAATGAGATCATAGGACTAACCCCGACACCATTGTCGACATATCTTACCACATCCCTAGTTATTCCGCTACGCTCAGATCAATTGTGGGGTCTACCAAGGGCAACGGTTGGACATCCACAACATCAATAAGCTATTAATCGAGCGCAGCGTCATGAAGGCCCAACGACTAGAAAGGATGGTCAACAAGTATTTGCCAGCAAATGCCAAGATGGTCGGGAAACACCTTTATTTGTCGGAAAAGAATGATAACAAAACATTGCCATTTACCCAGCGGTTCGGTCTCAATCCAGATGATATTTCGATATCTTAGGGAACAACAATTAAGGCTCTGATGGAAAGCCTTCTTGCTGATTGGATACCCTGGAGCGATCATATTCAATCAGCAGCAATTTCGGAGCCCCCCCCCGGGCCACCCAACCGCCATCGGTGTTGGGACTCACGTAATCGCCGCTGACAGCTCGTTGGTATTTTAACAGCGACATTGATAGTGAGCATGTTATCATTTCAATTTCTTACCTATCCATCTTGTAAGTCACCTACCTACCTAATGACATTAACATTTCAAGATCATTAACCCTGGGATAATCCAGGCTTCAAGACCCTACGTCAGCTGCTGTTTCCGGCCGACACTATGGCCAGCCCGTCTAGAGGTAGGAGACGGGATATTGTCGAACATTCTTGACGGAGAGGAATGTTTCCCTTTCATGAGCGCATAGATGTACATAGGAGAACGGATGTTTATTGGACAAACCTACAGCGGCTTGATCGCCAAGTGCTACGCGACTAGGAGAATTAGATAGTTGTCTTGGAATTGTTTTTGAGGACGTCTTGTTGCTTGCAAAGCGGACAAATGTCAAGGGCAAAGAGGAGGACATAATGCGTGACGAGTCGTACATGTACGCGAGGTTCGCCAAGTTCTCGAAGGATATTTTAGACGGAGAAAACTGTTTCCCTTTCTTGAGCGCATATATGTAGGAGACCGGATGTTTGTCGGATATTCTTGACGGAGAGAAATGTTTCCCTTCTTTGAGCGTATATAAGTAGCAAGTTGTCTTGGATGTACTGAAAATTGACTGAATGTAATCATGACCATGGATGGAACCGTGTATGCTGTGCAAATGGGCTCTATTTACTCTTCGCTGTCCACTGCGCCCTCGCCGTGGCAATCGGTTGGGTTCTTCAGTTAGGGTAGCGACTCCAGCCAGAACGTGATCGATATGATGATTTCGGCATATGTTTCAAACTGTCTGGTGAATCGGCAGTCAGAAGGAATCGATTTAGACACGATGTGGTGCCAAAAGCGGGTGGAAGGAAGATGAAGAGGGAAGAAACAAGTTGGAAAGAAACAAGTTGGAAAGAGGAAGCCTGAGGCTGGGGCTCAGACCGAACATGGACAGTCCAATACTGCTCGATGTGGTTGGGAAAGGCCGTTATGAAACTGTGGTAGGGATTATAACAATCCAGAAACACATCGGCTAGAGTCTCATAGGGATTCTCCCGCCTAAGAACTGCTTAGAAATTGGGTTTCAAGATATAAAAAGGACGCATCAATGCGTATAAGAGTATTCCGAAGGTGTAATGTATTGACCGTAATCCATTCGCTTTATGCTTACGACCATTGGACTATTTTATCAGTCACCTATCCTCTGAATCACACGCGAGAACCATCAGTTCAGCGAATGGCGACAACTTCCGTAAAATAATTTTAGCGTCGAGGGAAGAAATATATAGTTCTAAAGGACTGTTGCTTGGCTGAAAAAGCCATCGGGATCGAAGACACCTTTTCGAGCGCCATTTTGAAGATGAATATTGGCTTCTGACAATTAGATGTCGAGTGCACTTGCAAGTATAATAGGGGAAGATGATCACCGTCTATCGCTTATAGCCTCAAAGGCCAGCAAAATACAGGTTATGGATGTTAGCGCGTTATCACTCCCATGTCCAGATGCTCGAGACCCACCCGAACTCCCAAAGGACGGATGCACTCATGCAGTGTCGGGTAGGCGTGTACACTAGCTATTTTTGCAGCGTCTCGACCGGGGGAGTGTTAGTGCGTGATACCCTGTGCTTCAGCATTGATTACAATAGCGCACCTGTGTCCGCCTCCCGTCGTCCCTGGGTGGGACGGAACATTTGTATAGCAACATTTTCATTCGAAGGACACTCGGGGTTTACCCCACAACGCTTTGGATCTGCCCAACTAAACACTTCTGGAAGGAATAGCATCGTTCTAGCTTCATTTCTTGACAACATATGCTGAAGGACATTGCAGAAAACACGCTGTCTCTTGGCCAATTCTTCCACGCCTACATATAGAGGGACCACCTCAAGTTAGTGCCCAGCGATTGTGGCAAAGCAGACATAACAAATGATCCCATTTTACCTAATTATTGGGTCATAGAGTCCTTCTATAACTCTTTGACTTACGTCTTTAAAGAAGGTTACATGTTTCACAAGACACCTTACAAAAGACATGCTCCGATGGCTTGTGAAAGGGAAAAGTCGTGTAATGTTTACCATATCATCATCCAACCTATGGTACATGTGGGTATTTCTTTGCAAGCATTTGTGCAGTGAATCGAGTGAACGGACGACTGGTATGTGACATGAGGTGTTGACATTTGTCTTGGAGAGAAGACCACGAGGCAGGACTTGAAGAATGAGAGTGGTTGATGAAGAGAAGAAACGTAACGAAAACATGGGGCAATTGCGTATACTACGTTCTGCAGTTGTAATGAAACCGAGCAAAGAAAAGGGGGAAGTTGTTTGATCGAGTGTGACTGAATGTGTTTGTGAACCGGACAATCCGTCGGCATTGTGCGTTCGGTTGCTGCGAAAGGTCTCTCTTGGCAGCTGACCGTATCGACCGAAGCTCATCAAGCTGGTGATTTGCGCGGCGCGACTCCCTGTTGTGTAGAGGCTGCTCCAAAGTTCAAAGGTCCATTGGAAGTAATGGGGGCCATGAAAAACCCTCCTGAGCCCGTATTGAGCATCTGGTCACCGACACCCGAGAATCCAATCTGTTGACCAGTTGAATAGTTGTGGAAGGTGTCTTTACTTAGGTACCTGGAGGGGGATGAGGAGCACAGAAATCGGTTGTTCAAGATGACAGATTTGGCCTTCTCGCATGGAAGGTGGAAGTGCTTGGGTTAGAAGCTCGCTTGGTTGCAGTTGCAAAAGGTTACTGTTGAGGTGAGTGACCCTGCCGTGATCAACGGGGAATGTTGTGGGTAACGAGAAGCTGACATAAAGGCAGTTCATGAGGCACTTTAATATGCAGATTGTGGATCCGATGCATCCTTGTAAGTTGAGGTGTTACTGCACGCCGGAGATGGATGATTTGATAGTGAGGGTTACGGAGGAGAGGTTGGATTAGGTGTTTAGACACTGGCCGAAGGAGCGATTTAGGGGATTAAACATCCCAAGGTTAGGTTGGTATCGGAACCACAAAGTCATCAGGATGCCTTCATCACCCATTAAGTATCCATTTCCCATCGGCCTTCATCATTACAGCATTATTTCCCCCATCAGTCATTTCCGCTCACAGAAGCCATTGGTCTCTTCATTACGTCTAAGCATGAATCGTCCAGCATGAATCATCAGCCAACACCAACCATCCAAATCATCGTGTCTCCTTCCAAAGGCGTGATATGCATCTCCCCAAAACCAAGCCACATCTTTCCTGCCAGTGGACGATAGTCATACATTCTACCACATGATCAGCCAATTGTGGCTGAACAAGGGGTGTCTTCAAAGCTGTTGTCCCGAATTGTCCTCGGCCATAACCGAAAATCTACGAGCTTTCTTCTAGAAGCCGTTTTGTTCTTCAGACTTAGGTAGGTGACTCTTTCACTCCCCCGACCGACCATCAGCACGGCATTGCACAAGACTCCCGCCTTTTCCAGCGACGAAGAATAAAGACTCAACTACAGCGCGTTATACCGCTCCTTGCGCGAAAAGGCTGCAAGACACAAACAAATACCCGCAACCCAAACTACGGACCTCAGCCAGCTGATGATATCCCCACATATGTCTTGGTCCGTGTGACGAACCGTTACAAGCACAGGAGTATATCGCTGGGAATAAGAGCAACGGTCGCAGTAGCCAAAAGGTACTGATTGATTGTGAAAGCTAGTTGCTTGCTGAAGAGCCAGTATCTAAAGAGGCCTGGGAAGGCCGTCTTTATATA